>QEPC01004073.1:3003028-3024157 GCA_003113815.1 Sphenodon punctatus | reverse complement strand
ACCTATAAAGCTCTTCACAACCTTGCTCCACCCTACCTCTCTGCACTAATTTCCCTCCGTACTCCAGTTCATGAACAGCGTTCCCCCTCTGTCCCCTCTCTCGCCCTCCCATGCCTCCCCTGATCCCCTAACCGTCTTCATCCCTTCTCCCTAGCTGCCCCCATGCCTGGAACTCCATCCCTTCCCACATCAGCCCCGCCCCCTCCCTTCGTACCTTCAAATCCCTCCTCAAGACCCACCCCTTCCGCTCTGCCCTCCCCGACTCCTCGCTCCCCTCACCTAACTCCTCCTCCATCCAGTACAATCTGTTACCTGAGGTCTGTGTACTTATATCCTCACCCCATGGACCAGCAAGCCAGCATTCTTGATGTAACCAAGCCAAGCGCATGCACCTGAGACCTCGCATCTTCGTGAATGTTACACCCCTTGTCTCTCCCTGTGTTCCCCTTCCTTGGTCTCCCCCGCTCCCCCCTCAGACTGTAAGTCCTTGGGCAGGGACCGTGTCTATTCAATTACTTTGTACAGCACCAGGTACATTGCTGGTGCTGTATAACTGCTTGCTAATAATAATAAACAACAATAAGACAACCTCCTGACATGTTACAGGATACAACAGCAGTCATGCTGTGCCAGACCAATGGTACATCGCATCTCCAGCAGCCAGCACCGATTGCTTCAGAAGTAGTCTACAAAAACAGGGAATATATGTAACAATCCATTCCATTGTTTATGCCCAGCATCTGCCATTTATGGACCTATCCTTAATGAATTTATCTAACCCCTTCTTAAAGACAGATATATTCACAGCACTTATAACATCTCTTGGCAATGAGTGCTACAGGATAGTTTGTTAAAAGTACTTTCTTTTGTTTTTTTCTAAACCTACTGACTTTATTTTATTAGGTGTCCCCTACTTCGAATATTAGAAAAAGAAGTAAACAACAGACCCCTACTTACTTTCTATACACCATTTATGATTTTATGAACCTCTATAACGGAAGTGGATATTAACGCCACTATTGTTATCAGGGCATTCGGTAACTTTATAGAATCCAAACCTTCAGAGGACAAGGGTCAAAAGCAATTTAATTGCATGTGCCCTTGACAGTGGAGGCTGTTTTAAAGGAGCTTTTAAAATGCTTATTTATTTTTTAAACTATTGTCGTCACAGACCTAGCAAGTTTTTGCTAGAAAGTTGTTCCTCCAGGTGTTGATTAATTTCAGCAAGGTGCTAAAAAAGTTAGACAAAAGACGCCTTTGCATTTGAGATTTCAACCTAGGTACCATCAATGCACTACTGGCACTTTCCACCATACTGTCACAGCCGGCCTTCCAACAACTTCTTGTAGATATTGAATAAGAATGTAAGGAAAAACTGAAGCTTGTGAGATCCTGCAGCTGAGGGCTTTGGAAGAGGGAAAACAGTTGATCAGTATATGAAGGACCACCTGAATAATACCGTTTATTTTTCTTCAACTTAAACGTCTTGGCGACAGGGGAGGATTTGTTTTTATTTTATATTTTAAATCGGCCATTGTGGGCTGATTCTGCTGTATTACTATATATCACAAGAGAAAATGCAATCCCGCACTTCCAACAAATTCTGGGAAGGGGGTGAAATGCCAGTTACCATGATTGCTATATCAGAAATTTCACAGTCAACATATGGTAGGTGGGGCATACAAATAGAAACATGTATGGCTCAACCATTTGGAATGTATGTGCATACATCATCGCTATTGTGGAGAAACTTATGTTTATTTAGGGTAGCTGAGCTAACAGCAAGCCAGAACAGATATATGCTATTTATGCTATTTACCTTAAGTTCAAACAGGAATTAAAGTTTACTTTTCAACTTATAGAGTAGACACAGTGAAATGCTTTAGATAAACACTTCAGCACTGTGTATTTAGTCCTGGTGTAAAATGAGAGAATACACAGGTCTAGGAAATATATTAGCCATAGACTAATCACTGGAAACTGATTGCAGCCTATGCCATATTACCGCACAAACTGGTTCCAGTCCTCAACTGGATGATCTTCTGTGGGTAAAAGGAAAAACTAAACCTTATTTATTTCTTTTAAATCCAAGATGCACGGAAAATTGTATTTCATGCAGATCATGGAAAAGAAATCTGACAACAACAATTTTCCATCATTTAACTGGACTGAATTGAAACCAGTGACTCAGGAATAAAAGGCTCCCAAGACAGTGGATGTTTCTACAAGTGTCAGTGCAAGTAGCCAGTTGAGCTGTGTGATGATTGGCATGAGTCTCATTCACTTCAGTAGGACTCACATAGAAGCTGAGCACCCACAGGATTGCATTGTAACTGACTTTACAAAGATTAACGCTCTAATTAAATCTGCTGCTGATCAGCAAGTTGTCTATGAATCTCTAAGAGCACATTATTAAAACATCTTTAAAAATGAGCTGAATAAAAGTGGGCTGTTTGTGTGTGTTAAAGCACAAGATTATAACACTACTGTTTTGCTGCTCTTCTCAAATAACTGTCACTTTTCATCTTCATCTGTACAATTAATTCCCAAGAAGCTGATTCAAGTCAACATTTGTCTAATTAGGTTTCAATATTTTTCTCACAATCACTGTTTCTAAAATGTTTTCAAAATATAGGCATTCAAAGCGTTATCAGTCTGACAGTTATTATTTGCTTAAATTATTAAGTGAAATCTACTTGCCTAGCCCTGAGTTCAGGGTCCTATGTCTGGATAGCAAAAATCACATTTCTTGTACAATTCTAGATTTTAACAAGAAAAAAGCACTTTATATTACCACTCTTATGGAGTAAAGAGGATTGGATTTTTGAATTATTTTGTTTTCAACAGTATTTATCATTTTTAAAGTCTGCACATATATTTGGCTACCAATTTGATGATGCTACATTTTTAAAACTATAAACTTTAAAACATGACGCTATATTTAAAATACGAAGTGTTATCAGCATGCTCTCACCATTACACATGCTTCTATAGCAAAGCCATAAAGCTATTATTTTCATTATGATTTTAACATTATTACCACCACCAAAAGACAAGAAATTATAACAGAATGAAGAGAAGGCCCAGGTGAATTCAGCCTCACCAATTTAGCTTTTATTCTTGAAACTTCTCGTTGTAATCTGAATTACAGGCTTTCCTAAGAAACCAACGAGTAATCTTCATTCTTGTTCCAACCCAAACTAATATTGGTTTTACATTCAGGATTAACCTTGCAGAAACTGGAAACTTTGTGCATCTGCCTTCTGTGGTGCAAAGCCAAGTCTACATTTGGATTTGAACTGTGAAAACCAATCACCGTTTTCTTCATTCTCTCTCTCTTTGATGGATTTGCATTGGTGTTCACCCCAGTTGTCAGTCACAGAAAAATGGATCACAAGTATCAATACCTAGCAACTTCCCTAGTAACAAACACCTTGTTTTGTCTACACACACATTTAAAAATAAACATGCAAAAAAGGCAGGGGGGGGTGGGGCCTATGGAGGGGAGGCTATAGTACTTTTGCCTCCAGACCTTCAATGTGTGTGCGGTGCCAAATGGAGTTAGAGAAGGACAGAGAATGTTGGCTGGAGGAACAAAGAAGGGAAGGGCTCAAAATGAGGAGAACTTATGAGGAGTGATAAGGGAGTAGTAGCCAGCAGAAAAGCAAGCAGCCTCAAAGGAGCTATCTCTGATGAGCAACTGCTACTGGGAGCAGTCAAGGCTGACATGACTGATCAGCCTCCCCTTCAAAGAAGCTGAAGAACAGGGGGGTGGGGCGTTATGTAGGGTATTGAGAGTATAGCTGTATTTATGTTTTAGTGAAGGACAGTGATGTGGGGTGGGAAATTTTCCACAGACAGTTTTCCATAATAGAAAATTTTCCACTATATTTTTCCGGCAAATTTTCCAGTTCTAAAAATTCATTGTTTCATAAAATTAACTAGTAACATTATAACAACATTTTTTCCTAATTAAATATTTCAGTTTAACTGCTTTTGGCTATTGTAAAAACGTTTGAGATATTTATCCAGCACATCAAATAGCGTATTTTTTGTGCTTTGTTTACTAAGTACAAGTCAAATAAACATCCTAAATCAAATCCCAATCAATTTAGAGCATTGTAAAAAAAAAAATCAGAAAATTTGCATCCAAAAATTTTCTGGAATGTTTTCCAGAAAATTTTCCAATTCAAAATTTTCCGGAAAACCCACATCATTGGTGAAGGATAAATAGATGTTATAGGGCATTAGGTCTATAACTATTATAACGGTTTATAATTATTGTAGTTGTTTGGGGGGTGGTTGTTTTTTGTTTACGTATTTTGATTCATTTAATTTTTTTCCCTTATTAAATCCTATATAGAGATAATAAATATTCTAATGATCTCGGCCCTCATCTCTACCCTTCTGTATTTTGTCAATTTGACCAACCTTCAAACTTCCTGTCTCCTCCTTACACTCACAATTCCAGACCTTTTGATGAAATCACTCTACGTCTGACATGGTCTATCTTCTCTACCAAGTAACTTCATTTACCTCTTTCAAACACCTCCTCAAAAGTATACGTCTTTCAGACAGTTTTCCACCACTGATCTACGAAGAGGCACTCCTCATTGTCTGTATACTCCATTACCATAGCCTCCTCATTGTCATCTATACTACATCATTATAATACATCATAGTACAAAATGAAAGATGAAATTTCCAAGAAAATAACAGTCTGACTGGCTAATCAATTGCACCTACTGTACATGTGCATCTTGCTTTATTTTGTTAACTCATTTGCACTTTAAACATTATGATCTTTCCACTTTATTCATTAGTAAATGGAACTTGATTAAGGGTATCAAAATCAAGACCACCACACCCTCATTAGTAAACAGAACTCATGTAAGACTTTGAGTAAGGGTATCATAATCAAAACCTTGATAACACAAATTCACCATTGATGGCCAGAGACCAGACTAATGTTTGGAGCATTACTTCACCATCTTAAGCCTTTCCTTCCGTAGCTGTTAGATTCATATGGCAATAGCACAATAAACTCTTTCGCTTAGAAGCTCTACTGACATGACTGCACTAGTCAGAAATAAAGCAGGACACTAGATTAACAGGAGTAAAACAATGAGACTCCACAACAAAGAGTACAATAGAAAATTTCTGTCCAAACACCAGTAGGACAAGGGCACAAAAACTGCTGAATCTTACTGTAAATGAAAAGGAATCCATTTAAATCATCTCTGCTGTATGAAGTGTCTGACATACACAGTAATGTTCTTACAGCAGAGCAGATTCATTTTGCAGTTCAAGGGCAGAACACCGAGTATCTCAGTTTTTTACATCACGTGCAACAGAACATTTTGATATTCCTTGCCACTATTTAAGAACCTTGCCTGTGGTTACCCATGCTATATAATATGCAGTCCCCTACAGAAATTCCCATTTGTGAAAGAATAAACGATACTAGAGCCAAACCTCAGCTGAAGATATAAAGAAATGACTGAAATATTAAGCTAACAACTTCTTAGTCACATTGAAAGCACAGAAGAACACGGAATTGGTATTCCGCTCTAGAAGTGCACCTTCAAGGCTTGTAAAAACAGGACAACTCTCCTCTAGTGAGAGACTCAGATTTTTCACATTACTCTTCCCTAACCTTTAGCCCATTTGGATGTCTCCAATTTGTGTATTAAGACTGACTGCACCCCTGTTGCCAAACCAGCTTCTATAAAAGATTCTTTTATGAGATCACTAGGCAGATTGCTGTGAGAAGTCTTCATAGCTCATGGCAAAATTCTTATTTCACACAGGATCAATTAAAAAACCTTGAGGTTTCACAATTAATCTCGGGGAAAAACACCTGTAATTGTAGAAAAGCATCACTAGTTAACACAGTTTTCCTTTAATCCTTCAAAGCCTTCTTTTTTACTACATCACCAATACCCTCAAAGCAAATGTTGCTTGTTCAATATGCTAGAAACAACAGGATTAATAATCCCTTAAGGAACACCATAGATGAACAGAAGCTATGCAAACACGTAGTCTAGTCATCACGGCTCCTCCTGATGGTGAGAACACACCCGTGAATGAAGCGAAAAATAGAAAATGCCATTTATTTACTCCATAACTTTGTTTTTCCCGAGTATAAGGGCACTTGCCTACGTTACCGAGATACAGTGGGGAAACTCCCGGCGGACTCCTGGCGGCCAAACTCACAAGTAGCTCTGAACATGGGTGTGGGGGATTACGCAGCATCAGGCAAGTTCCACGGAAATCTCTCTCATGGATGACAGGGTTCAAAATCCAGCCCTGTGATCCATGAGAAATATCGCTGCAGGACCCACCTGATGATTTTTTTTTTACACCCACACCCATGTTCAGAGCTACTTGGGAGTTTGGCCACTTGGGAGTCCGCTGGGAGTTTCCCCACTGTGTCTTGGTAATGTGGGCACGTGTCCTAAGACTAAAATTCCCATGGCAGAGTGAGCACTGCTGGGACATTTTTGATTCACTGATCTGACTTACTGATGGAGAAATAAAGCCCAGTGAGAAGTAGAAGATCATGTGACCTGAGTGGGTGGGTCATGTGACCTGGCTGGGAAACCCAGAGGAAGCCCAGCCAGGTTAGTGTTACCTTGGCAACAGCAGGATGCAGAGCTTCAAGGCCAGATGGACCCACCCTGACTGGGGAGGTTGGTGGGAACCCTGACCCCTCCCCTAGGGAGTGTGGAAGGGGGTTCAGGAAGGCCCTGAGTGGGCAGCGTCATAGGCCAGGAGGGCCTTAGTAAGCCCAGGGGCTAGTAAGGGATCAGAGCCACCTGGGAGCCCCTAGCTTAGGATAGGACAACCCCTGGGCCTGGGTGAGAGACAGGCCACGGAGATAAGAGCTGGGGTCCCACCAGAAGTTAGGGTGCCAAAGATCAGCTGTGAGAGATCCAGACTCCACCTAGGGAACGGCAAAAGGGGGCGCAGGAAGGCCTCAAGGGCCAGATACAGGAACCCTGACCCCACCCTAGGTAGAAGCAATGGGGTGCAGGGCATGAGACACACCAGGGCAAGGATGCTGCCTGGGAAACCCTAGCTTATAGGGCAGCGCAAACCCTAGGCCTGAGTGTCAGACAGGCTAGGGTAGTAACAGCTGGTGGCTTGCCAAAACTAGGGGGATTAACACCACTGTAGGAGTATAACGTCACCTGGGAGACTAGGTTTAGGGACCCCCAAGGCACCAGCGCGGTAGCGAGCACTGCAGTCAGTCCACAAGTTAGGGCTCTAGGAGAGAAAAGTGCCTAGAAGACTTGGGATCCTTGCAACAGCTAAGACTGGGGGTCCTTGAGTGAATGATTGCACAGCTTCCTAGGAGAAGAAGTGGAACCCCTTGGGCTGGGTGAGAGAGAGTCAAGGAGATATGTGGAGTTTGCAGATAAGATCGATCTGTCTCTCTCTCTCACACACACACACACACACGGGGGGGGGGCAACAAACTGTCCCACCCATGGGACCAAGGTTGGGACTAACCTTAGCTGAGAGCTAGCCAGCAACAGGAAGTCCTTGAAGGAGCAGCAAGTGCTGTGCAGGAGAGAAGACCTCCCCACCCCACCTGTGAAAGAAGCAGCTGGAGAACTGAGTCAAGGTGGCAGCCATGGGGAAAATGTAAGTGGTGCCAGTCCTGCAGGGACCTGCCATCAGGCTGGACCCGCCAACCCCGTTACGTACCCCTTGAAGAAAAATGAGAAAACCTGAAATGTCATTTTCTTTAAAGCTTCTTGAATTTTGAGGGGTTATCTACAATTTAGGGTCATTTTGGAGTCAGGTAAACATGGTGACTGGGAAAAGCAGGATGGGAATAACTAAAAAACACTTGACACACCTACAGAGACGACAGGTTCTCAGGACAAAAGCTTTCACATGAAAGGAAGGGTTCGTTTTGGATACTTAACCTATCCTGAACAGAATGAAATTCAACAAAGACAAACGTAAAGTTCTGCACACAGAAAAAACAAATGTACAACTAAAAGCTGAGAGGTAACTGACTAGGCAGCAGCGCTTTCCCTTCAAACTCTGCAGTTCTAGGATTCCACTCTCTCACTCTTTATACTAAAAGGCTCAAGAGGAATGAACATTTAAAAACTTGCTTTTTGAGAAATGGTAGCCTCACCATCACTTGACATTTTATGAGCCCCAGCCACGTCACGCAACTTTCTAAACGTTATGTTTTAAATCAATCAAGATACACAAGAGGTCACAGGAGTTACTTTGTCCTTAACAATGAAATCTGTACCAATTTACAAATAATCCGTTACATTTTAGCTTGACACGCATATACACAGGAAGCAAATCAACAAAGCTCCCACTTTCATACTTGATAGGATTTAAACTCCCATTTCCACGGACGTCTCAGTAATTTCTCTTTTAATGCTGTTCAACTAATCCTTAACAAACTTTTTAAGTTTACAGATAAACCAAAATCTTCAGTATGGAAAGTTAGCTACGTTATTTTATTTGTTAGGACTCCAAGCCTGAAGAAAGGGTGGCTGATACCAGCAGGTACGGACTCATTCCACCCATTTCACTAGTCATCCCAAAATCCATCTGTCACTGGGGAACAGTATGGGCTGCTCTCCTTTACAGTTGATGTGGCTCTCAGGGCTGTGGTAGCATGAGGGCTGCAAGCAATGACCTATATGCGTGCCAGCTGCCTATGAGCTTCAGGAAATGGTCCTGCAGACCTAATAAAGCCCACAGTCCATTAACACCACTGCATTAAAATTTGTTAGAACTGCTTAGAAGCTAGAGAAGTTTTGATGTTATAAACTTTATTTTTAAAATTTAGCATTAAAGACAGGAAAAGGAGAGAGAGACTTTTTGGAACTCAGTTTTCTTTACGTAACACTCCAAGGCCCGAGGAATACCATAAGATTCTGAATTTCCACCTCTTCAGTTGACGTGTAAGATCCCACAATATATATTCACCCAGAGGTCCTCCAGCAGAGCCAAAACAGACTAAAGCTGATGCTCCAGATAAGGATTATTTAAGAATCCTGATTGTTTTTTTAATTTACCCTTGAAAAAACAAGTTTGCCTCACTTCTCTTGAAGTCTGGTATTCCTTGTGCAGAACAAACAATTAGGTTCAGGCTACAAGGTACAACATGTAAGGCTGAGGAGGTCTCACATCTCCACAGAACTCCACAGTTCCAAAAAATGATGCTGACAGTATTATTTCTATAGTCCTAATAGAGCATATGGAAACCGCAGAACACTTCAGAAGCAAGCACAGATATCTGTTCCAGTAGCTCTTGGCATGCTCATATTTTTTATATCACATCATTTCTATGCTCTTGTAGTCATAGCAAAACCTATTAAAAATTCTGGCAAAATCACTGTAATTGAATCTTGATCAACTTTTACTTTTGGATAGTTGATGTAAAAATATTTTAAAATTATTTAGATGGGAAAGATGTTATTTGTAATTTAAAGTGATCGGACACAGTAGTTTAGATGAGTTTTTTCAAGATTCAGAAGAATAATTTAAGCCCACAAAAGGTAATGTGATTGACATATAAAGCAGCTTTCTCCTACTGCAATAATGCACAAAACAACGTTATGTGTCATTTATGATGTCCTACTATTGTGTGCACTGCTACCATATTACATCTAATCAGGAGGGGGAATCGGTCACTTGCAACCAACACGGCAACCACACTCTTTCTAATCAGAAGAGAAATAAATAGGATTACTTTATTCTTGTTAATAACAGTTTAATTCTTTCAGCACGTTTGTGACACAGCAATAAAAAATGATCTCTTCAGAATACAATTTCATTTAGGCCTTGAATATATGAACACCTACTTCCACTTAACTGCAAAGTAAATTAAATTAAATTAACAGTGCTGTGTGGAAACAGTCTGTTCCATAGTATTTTGGGGTCACTACCTAGTTAACACTACCTCATTGGATGTTTTCAGACAAGACACTCTTCACCCACTACCCACCCACTATACATGTTTCAGGGGTGCAGTGTTGCCCTATGGGTGCTCTACAACATGTATAATGGGTGGGATGCGGGTGGGGAGTGTCTTGTCTGAAAACGCCCATTGCCACAAGAGTTATAACACTGATAGAAGTTAACTGCAAAGAGTTATTGTTCATGTATACATTTGCCCTAGAGTAAGATCTGTGTTCACTCCACATTCCACTCACTCACTTCACTGAAAGGTATATCCTAGGTTGTCCCATTGGCAAATAACAGCAGTCCATACCTCTGCAAGGGAAATAAATTACTATTGTACGCATACTTGTATACATACACTCTGCTGACCAGTAGGTAAATGCTCAGTAGACTACTCAGCATTATTAGTAGTGCTGAGTTAGCTATTCTGAAGTAGTGTGTTTGGGCATAAACACTGCAGCCTTATTTATTTTGCAGATAAAGCCACAAATGGCAAATATATAGATCGAGACGTAGCTTATTCATAGAATTGGAAGGGACCTCAGAGGTCTTAGTAATTATTATTACTAAGTATTTATAAAGCTCCAGCAATTTACCTGGCACTGTACAATCAGAGATAGGTCCCTACAGCAAGGCACTTACAATTTAGAAGACAAGGAATGGGAGACAACCCATAGGGAAAATGGGAGAGACAGGGATACAATCAAGAAGTTGAGGCATGACAGGTGTCACAGGGACCTATGAATTATTAAACATATCATATGAACCTATCTCAGCAATGATAAATTTCTGAGGCCCTCTGATGAAACCTAAAGGTGTTTGATGTCTGTAACATTTTACACATCATAGTATTGATTGTACTGTATGAGTTATGGATTGTATGGGTCAGAGTGAAGTTCTAGTAAAAGCTTTTGAAACTGTATGGGAAGGTAGTTCAAGATAACGGAGCCTTAGTCAGACAAAATTATCTGTTGGAAAATGCATTAAGGACCATACATATCTTAAAGCCTGCCTGCCTACATGCTTCCGGGTGGGTAGGCAAGGAAAACTGAAATATCAGTATCGGAAGTCAATACTCCAGGACCAGAAGTCTATATTCTGGTACATTTGGGGATATTGGGTACAAATGGTGATTAAGTGGGGTAATTAAGTTATGGCTGATCCAGTGTTGTTTTGAGGGACAGCCAGAGTGAACCCTAAATATTTTAGTGGCAACAGGTGCACATGCTTAGCTTAGCTACAGGCAGGACACGAAATTTGCAGGCACCAGGACACCAACTGTACCCAGAAGTTTGTGACTGGCGAACAGGAAGCTCTGTGTTGCAGCACAGGAGAAGGGAGCGAGGGTACCTGGTCTCTTGCTAGCTTTCTTCCTACCCATACTGGCTTTTCGCCAGCACACAGACAGTACAGGGAGCAGAGAGGAAGCAAGTGGAGAGCCTAAGCCTGGCAAAGCAGGGTAAGGCTCTCCACTCGCTTGGACTTGCCTTCTGTCTGGGGAACTCTGTGCTGTATGGTGTCTGAAGCACAGATGTCTGCAAATGAAACGCCAGCACAGGGAGGGATTCAGCAGGAAGAAGAGCCCATGGGACTGGAGACCTGCTCCAGGTTAGATCGACAGGGCAGTGGCTGCATGAGGGGGCAATGACTGCCCAGGTGCCAGCCCTGAGTGCCAGCAGCAAAGCCCAGCTCATCCCCAGAGCATGCAGGAGGAGGAGGGGTTTGGGAGTTAACTTCATGCGGAAAATCTCTCGCATCCTGAATTCCTCTCTGTAAGTGGACAGCATGGTCATGGGCTCCAAAACCAGCTGATGAAAATGAGGCTCTAGGCTAAGATGTCCAAGCATCTCCATACAGAGCAGCAGCAATTCCCTCCTCCTCCTCCTCACCCTCCAGCCCAGATATTCATGCTGAGCCTCAGCTGACTTCCGATAACACAGCCATTTATTTTATTTATTTATTTAGTAGACTTGTATCCTACCCCTCCTGCTAAAGCAGATGAGGGCAGCTAATAAAATATAAAATAAGCAATAAATAGAATAAATAATAGAGTATCATTAAATGGTGGCAACAAACCCCAGAACCCTTCCCACCCTAACCCAATCCCCCCCACCCCACACCCGTCTCCCTCACCAAAACAGCCAGGTCTTGCATTGATGTTGAAAGGAGAAGAGGTCCAGGGCCATCTGAGCCAGGAGTTCCACAGCCCTGGTGCAGCCACCGCGAACTAGGGATGTGCGAAAACAGTTCGGAAGTTCGGGGTTTGGCCCGAACTCGGTGTGTTTGGCCCGTTCACGAACACCTCGAATCCGCACCGGCCCAACAAAGTTCAGGTTCAGAACCCATTCAGGCGGGGGCAGGGAGGAACCCGGTTTTCCCTCCCCCTTCCCCCTCCAGGCTGCGCGTATGGAAGGGGCGCCAGGGAGCACCTCCCCCCCCCCCACCAGCCTCGTAAAAAATAATAATTTTTAACCTCCCCACCCCAGGGATCGCTCTAACTGGTGGTGCCGGGGCTCCAGCCCCAGGTCCGCCGGCGACAGCGCTCTGGAGCACTTCAGACCACAAATCTGGGTCAAACCGGAAGGCCTAATAGTGACCTGAAGCGCTCCGGAGCGCCGCTGCCGCCAGACCCACCACCACTGCTGGACCCAGGGCCCGAGCCCTGGCACCACCAGGTAGGTCGGGCTCTGGGTCCGGCAGCAGCGGTGGCGGGTCCGCCGGTGGAAGCACTCCAGAGTGTTTCAGGCTGCCTAGTAGCAGCCTGAAGTGCTCCTGAGTGCCACCGCTGCCGGACCTGCCGCTGCCGGACCCGGGATTGGAGCCCTGGCACCACCAGGTAGGGCGATCCCTGGGGTGGGGGTGGGTTAAAAAAATGTACAAGGCCCCGCGCCCCTTCCACCTGCGCAGCCTGAAGGGAGAAGGGGGGGGACGGAAAACCGCCATCCCCGTCCAAACTGGTTCAGACCCCCCGAACCCATTCGGGCCAAACAGGCTGAACCGAACGGTTTCTGGTTCGGCCGAACCCTGAACGGACCGAACACCGAACCCCCCAGTGTTTGCAGTGTTCTCTACTGAGAACGCCC
Source organism: Sphenodon punctatus (assembly GCA_003113815.1). Taxonomy (NCBI): domain Eukaryota; kingdom Metazoa; phylum Chordata; class Lepidosauria; order Sphenodontia; family Sphenodontidae; genus Sphenodon; species Sphenodon punctatus. The sequence goes on along the minus strand of QEPC01004073.1, from coordinate 3,011,126 downwards.
TTTCCATAGTCACCCCCAGGGATACCCAGGGGACTTTGAGAAGGGCGCACCCAGCCAATCACAGGGGTTGATCCAGAGCCCAGGGAGTGAGGCGGTCCTGCATATAGATGGGGCCCAGGCTGTATAGGGCTTTATAGGTAAGCACCAACATCTTGAATCAGGCTCAAAAGACTATAGGCAGCCAGCGCAGAGAACAGAGCACTCGTGTAATGTGTTCGCAGCAACTCATCCCCATGAGGAGATGGGCCGCTGCATTCTGCACCAGCTGCAGTCTCCAGACTGTCACCAAGGGTAGCCTCACATAAAGTGGGTTAACAATAGTCCAGTCTTGAGGTGATAAATGCATGGATGATAGTGGCCAGATCAGAGTCTGAGACAAATGGCTAAAGCCGTCGCACCAGATGTAACTGGTGAAATGCAGTCCTCGCCACCGCCTCCACCTGGACATCCAGGCGGAGTCAGGAATTGAGAAGCACATTCAGACTATCTACCTGAGGAACCAGTGGAGGATGAACCCCATCAAAGATAGGGGATGCCACCCCCACTACCTTCCCCACTAGCATCACCTCCTTCTTGTCAGGATTCATCTTCAGTTGGCTCGCCCTCATCCAGTCACCCACAGCTGCCAAATACCGGGTAAGTACCAAGACTGCCGGGTCTGGGTCAGATGAAAATGAGAGGTAGAGTGGGGTGTCATTAGCGTATAGTATATTGATAACACCGAACACCAAACTTTCTCACGACTTCGCCCAGCGGCTGCATTTAGGATTCAAGCTAAGTTGGCAACGCTTTTTTAAACCCGCTCCCTCCCGTGCCTATTGCAAGAGCACAAACCCAAGCGCATCTGACAGCAGCAGTCCAAGTTTTAACCCTTTCCCTTGCTCTGTCCCACTCAGCAGCTGTTCCCCTCTAACATCCCCACCCCACCCCTCTCCTCTGCCCCGAGACGCTTGGCAGATAGATCTCCCCCACCACGCTGCCTGGGTGCCAGAGGAATGGAAGAGTTTGAAGGAATCTGGGGCAGGGGTGGGCAGGGGGCCTCTTCCTACTGCAGAGGCCCCAACCCGAATACTGGGAGGAGACATGGGGGGCTGGCATCTTGAAGTCGGCTTGGGGTAGAATGGAGCTTTGGCAGTAGCTTCTGAGGGATAACTTTGGCAGAAGCTCTGCCTGTCTTCTGGTGTGGCATAGGCTTTGGACTGAGGCAGCAATATTACTGCTGGTGCTGCAAAGGCAGGTGCGTGGGGAAAGTGGGAGCTGGTGTGCATACACCTTTATTAATTGTATTTTATATAGTTCTTTTTATTTAACTGAACTTTCAAATTTAATGAATTACTTGTGTATTTAAGCTGTAGTTTGGAATGATACTGAAATTCAGTATTTGTCTCTTTACATTAATATCAGGATAATGTCTGGCGACAATTATTATTATTTTTTTGCTCGAGTTGGATCTGAAATTTCATGCCGTGGCTATAGGTACAGTATCTTAGTTAGATGTGGGATACTTAATATCAGCCTGAGTAAACAGACAGTAGATTAAACAGAAATTACAAAAACAGTAACATTTGGGGGTACTCAAAACTAAAGTTTTGCTTCAGCTGATGACATTTATTTATCAAGGTATTTGCAAAAACTTCTTGTAGGCTGGAATTTTAACCCAAAGATTTGGTGTGCGCAAATAAGCAAGTTTTGTTTTGGGGCTCTTCTTACAGGATTTGATGTTCTTCCCCACCCTGACTGCAGTTGAACTACTTTTTACTTTCTGCATACATGTAGTATAAGACTGATTTTTTTTAAAAAACTAATGCTCATACATGGAGTTAGTGTGCAGGCAAGAGGCATGAAGCCAGGACAAGGGGTCATGTGACACAGGAAATCAGACTGGCTTTTGCTTGAAACGGCCAGAAAGATAAATGCTTGCCAGCAGTGCTGACAGCTGAATCATATTCTTGTTGTCTGGGGATGCAAGGACACAGAAGATGAGCTCCCGTTTGGTTATTTGGCAGCTATAGCGAGAGATCCCAGCAAGGTCTGGAGCCTTATTATGCCAAACAGACATAGCATTTGCCTTGAAAAGCTTACAATCCAATGGCTGGTCTACACACTCATTTAACTAAAGCCATTTAGTTATTTCAATGAGCATGTGGGATAATCTTATTTCAGAAAACAGATGCGACTATTGTTGGTAAACTGACTTAGCTCCCTTTTTTCTGGAACAAGAATATCCACATTGAGACTTGCGTCAAAATCCATTTTAACTCACACTTTCTTTTACTTTGGTTAAGTTTATATGTAGATGAGAGATTTTCTTCTTTACAGAACAAGCTGGCTAAAGATAGGGGGTCCAACAAGCTCTGTTGGGAACAGGAAAGCAACTGTACAGACGTCCTTTGCCTGCCTCAGCATCCCACCTCTAGCGTGGGACAGTGGGTTCCCTTCCCCCTGGCGTAGGTGAATGGGGGTGAGGAGAAGAGTTTGGGGACCTCTAGAGTAAGCAACAGCAAACAAAATGAGATAAATAGTTCCCTTTTATTTTTTTATTTTTATTTTTTTTACACTGTTTTGGAGTTTCACGGTGAAGAAGGAAGAAAGCTCTGTGTCATCACAGGCAAAGGAGACTGAGTAGCGTGAAGCGACTTCATGTTGGAATGGGAGCGATGGTAAGCAATGGCAACCTATTTAGGCAGTTTCAAAACTTCCTTAGTAAATGTTATCTGCTCAGAGGTGGCTTGACAGTACCAAAAAAGAATCACATAAGAACAGTTCATTAGATGCTACTATATCTTCCTTCAAGCACACCCCTTATAATATGTTGTCCATTCCTGTTGTGTCCTAAATACACCACCACTTGCATGTTTGGTGTGGCCATTGAAAGTTTGGAAAGCTCTGTCAATTCAGCCAACTCCAGTGCTTCTGTTAGGTAAACTTGGTTTCAATTTCAATGGGAGCCAGTGTAGCTTGGAGTTGGACCTGGGAGAAATCTCATTTTAGCCATGAACTCACTGGGTGGCCTCTCGCTCAGCCGCAGTTTCCCATCTTTACAACGGGAATAAGAATGAACTGCCTCATAGGGTGGTTGCAAGAATTAACTAGATTCTGTAAAGCATTTTGAACACTGAAAATGCTTTATAAATAATTAACAACAGTAATGAACCACATATCGCTTTCCTTGATCAAATCGTAAAAGCCACTTCCGCACAAACAGCTGACCCCAGCTTAGGAAGGACAAGTGCCCCTCTTACTCACCCAGAGATGTAAATATAACTGCTACTATGGGCAGTGACTCAGACTGGGTGAGCATATTATTATTGGGCAAAGAGTAGGGTGAGCCACTCTTCTAAAGAGGGAAGGTTTTTGCCATGCAGCTTGCGCACTTGTCCTGAGGTAGCAAACCACTGTGCACAGTGGTTTCTCATCACACTGCAATATGTGCGATGCAGAATAAGGAACAGGAGGAGTATTTCCACATTAACCTGGTGTTACCAGACAATGGTGAACACGTGCAAATCTGACAAATGGAATCTAATGATATCACCCTTGGTGGGAAACTGTATTCATTTTATTTATTATTATTTTTAAAATTTAGCATTAAAGACAGGAAAAGGAGAGAGAGACTTTTTGGAACTCAGTTTTCTTTACGTAACACTCCAAGGCCCGAGGAATACCATAAGATTATGAATTTCCACCTCTTCAGTTGACGTGTAAGATCCCACAATATATATTCACCCAGAGGTCCTCCAGCAGAGCCAAAACAGACTAAAGCTGATGCTCCAGATAAGGATTATTTAAGAATCCTGATTGTTTTTTTAATTTACCCTTGAAAAAACAAGTTTGCCTCACTTCTCTTGAAGTCTGGTATTCCTTGTGCAGAACAAACAATTAGGTTCAGGCTACAAGGTACAACATGTAAGGCTGAGGAGGTCTCACATCTCCACAGAACTCCACAGTTCCAAAAAATGATGCTGACAGTATTATTTCTATAGTCCTAATAGAGCATATGGAAACCGCAGAACACTTCAGAAGCAAGCACAGATATCTGTTCCAGTAGCTCTTGGCATGCTCATATTTTTTATATCACATCATTTCTATGCTCTTGTAGTCATAGCAAAACCTATTAAAAATTCTGGCAAAATCACTGTAATTGAATCTTGATCAACTTTTACTTTTGGATAGTTGATGTAAAAATATTTTAAAATTATTTAGATGGAAAAGATGTTATTTGTAATTTAAAGTGATCGGACACAGTAGTTTAGATGAGTTTTTTCAAGATTCAGAAGAATAATTTAAGCCCACAAAAGGTAATGTGATTGACATATAAAGCAGCTTTCTCCTACTGCAATAATGCACAAAACAACGTTATGTGTCATTTATGATGTCCTACTATTGTGTGCACTGCTACCATATTACATCTAATCAGGAGGGGGAATCGGTCACTTGCAACCAACACGGCAACCACACACTCTTTCTAATCAGAAGAGAAATAAATAGGATTACTTTATTCTTGTTAATAACAGTTTAATTCTTTCAGCACGTTTGTGACACAGCAATAAAAAATGATCTCTTCAAAATACAATTTCATTTAGGCCTTGTATATATGAACACCTACTTCCACTTAACTGCAAAGTAAATTAAATTAACAGTGCTGTGTGGAAACAGNATTATTGGATGCGGGTCTCCATCTAGATCAACAGGTGGATGTGGTGGCGAAGGTGGCTTTCCGCCAGCTGTATCTGGTGCGGAGGCTGCGCCTGTATATCTCCAGACCCGACCTGGCCACTTTGATCCATGCCTTCATCACCTCGAGGCTGGACTACTGTAACGCGCTCTACGTGGAACTTCCCTTGACGCTGGCCCGGAGATTGCAGATAGGGACGGGATAAGGCCCTGTGCGGTCTTGGACCTGGATACCTCAAGGACCGCCTCACCCTCCGTGACTCAGGACGGACTCTCTGGTCCACCTGGGGCGCCTTCTTGGAGGTCCCCCGTGTAAAGCAGGGGGCTACAATGGAGAGGGCATTCTTGGTGGCTGGGCCCCGGCTGTGGAACTCCCTCCCAGAGGAAGTACGACACGTCCCGAGTCTGCTGGCGCAGGGAGGGGATGGTGGGCTAAATTTTTGTATGGGGGGTATTTTAAAATTGTTTTAAATATCTGTGTAGATTTTTATATTTTTTTATATATTGTGATAAATTGTTTATTTTATGTTGGAAGCTGCCCCGAGATGCCATAGGCATAGGGGGCAGCATATAAATGGAATAAAATAAAAAATATATACATAAATAAATAAATGAATAAATAAATAAAACAAAAAAAATAAGTACAGTATATTTTCTGAGGAGGATTCCTTTCAATCCCTATGCCAGATCCAGGCCTACACCTAGCACTTGCACAGGCATATGGGATTCCTTTTGGGGTGGGGGGGGAGAAGGTTGAGAGTGAGAACCTCTTTCCGCATCATGAGTTGATCATGAGTGCAAATTAGAGTTGCCACCTTTTGTGGTTTTGACCCCAACATCCTTATAGGGCAAAACAGAAGCATCAGAGTCAAAAACCATGAGAGACAGTAACCATAGTGCACAAATACTGTTGTATGGCACCCATCACTGCAATATTTGGATAACACAAGGTACGTTACGGTCCCTACTCTTCAACCCGCATGCAGATGACTTTTCATGAAGAATCCAAGCTAAAAATTTAACTGCCTGTTATTTGTGTGAACTGGCTATTCAGCTTGTTGCCACTGTAAATGAGAACGCCAGTAATACTGATGATGGCAAAGGGCTTTTCTGGGCCCAGTCTGCCCAGAAAATTGGATATCAGACAACACTAAAACCTAGCCAGCAGGAGACCACAACAGGAGGAAAGAAGGGCTGTCCAACCAAGAAGTACCCACACTGTCCCGAACAATGACTATCCCTTTCCTCACCCTTGTCTTGAACTCCCAATGGGAAACGTTTTCATATCATAATCATCGCTAACAAGAACACAAACCCTCCACAATAACAAACACATTTCAAATACTCACACCAACTATACACTTCCAAAATTTTCTCCAAGTCATGTGACAGACTTTCATTATATCTACCTTATTTACCTACCAAACATGCATGCATTAAGGAAGCCCAAGTTGGCTCTCAAATTGAGAGCGGGAGGAGGAACACAGCTGTAAAACCCTAGCTTAGGAGTGGAATTTTTAAAATGGTGGGGCTGCAAGGAAGAGAAAGAGATGGGGAGAGGGGGAAGAGTTATAAGGAGGACAGGTGGGGACAAAGTCGAGATCTCTCCAACTACAGTTGTTCCAACAAAAGTTATCATCTGAACTACTTTGTCTCCATCTCTTATGTTTCGGTAGACAGTAACTACCCTCTCTCTCCAGACTGAAAGGGAGAGTGAAAGAGTAAGCAAGGAGTACATGTTGGGGGGAGGGGGGGCTCCAGTAACAAAGGTAAGAGGAAGGGGTCAAGGGCTACAATCCCAAGCAGGATCTGCGTGGCACAATGCAATCCCTATGGAGGTGCATGCAATTTGCATGCACCCATGGGGTATGGGATCAGCCGCAAGGTCTAAAAAGAACCACTGGGCTTAAGCACCAGATTTCCTATTGCTGAACAGAAAAAAGACACTCCTCCTAATGAAGTCTTGCTATAGGATACAGGCATCTCTATTATGCATCAAAGGAAGATCACTTAGACCAAATCCCTTAGCGCATGGATCATCTTTTTGTTGTGGGTCTCTACAGTGCCTAGCACAATAAGGTTCTTGGGCACTTTTGAATTCTTAGGCACTATTGTACTGCAATAAATAAATAATAATCAGAAGGCAAACTGCTGTAAGATGTTACCAAATAAAACAGAAGTCCCTGGCTAACTACACCACCTTTCAGTCTACTAAACTGTTTACAGTGGTTATTTCAAAGCAAGTTTGGGCTTGGTTTTTTTCTTTCAAGCCTTAGGTATTTCCTAGCCCATCTTCTTTATTCAAAATTCATATTTAAAACTGGACTCCTTCACTCATTCTTTGTAAACATCTAATTTCAGTGATTTCCCCCCTTAAAAACATAATACTGTACATGTTGTGTTATTTTTAAAAAATGAACAGGAAGAGTAATCCGATTGTCCAAGAATGGCGTAAAATCTATTGGATTCTCAAAGCACATAGGACAGAGACGGAGTCCAGAATAATGCTCAGGGGGGAAACTGTATCGAGGAGGATTAGTGACTGATGATTTGCACATTTTAAATTGTAAATTACATCTCAAACAGCTGAGAAGTAATTTAGTTAAGTCATGTGTTCCTTTTCTTAAAAAGAAAGTCAATTCCGCACATCCTTGCAAATTAATTTTACTGTTTATTGGTAATTGATCACATTCTCTTTACATCACTGAACTTATAATCTCGTCATTCACCTACTGGGGGGGGAGGGGGGTGTTTCCAAATCCAAGACTTGCTAACTTGTTTGTTTTATTTGAAAGAGTTTCTTTATACAGCTGCTTTGCTCCAATTTCAAATGTCTTAATCGATTCATAAAATGATCCTTCTCAACATCAAAGTAGTTTTTTTCATTCTGCCAGAATAGACTTCCTTGTTAAAACACATGCATGTGTCAACAAGCTTACTGTAATTCTAGGACTTAGCACTTTTGTGTTACATAAATAAGCTTTAACTCATTAACTACAAGCCCCCAAATAGGGTGGTAGCTGTCTATTTGTTGCAGACCAGAAACCATTAATCGTTAGGAACAGCACGTTATTTTGAAAACGACTTTATACGCAGATGCCAAGGTTGGCGATGTAGGGAATTCAATAAAGCTTTGGCTTAATTTTATGCCAAGTATGAAAACTGTCAGTTAAACAGGAAAGCAACAGGAGATGGTGGAGTGTGGAAACCTGCTTCCACCGGCTTTCAAGCCCCATCTTCTTCGAAGGTGCTCTCCTTACTTACCTACCCAATCTTGTTCTTCTCCCTTACAATCCAGCAGACACTGTATAGAGATCATTGAAGCATTTCATTCCCCTCCCCAACAGAAGTTGCCCCTAAGCAAGACATTTGAACTCATCTACTTTCCAAATCAAATTCTCCTACAGCACAGGTTCCCAGGCTA
>QEPC01004073.1:2964677-2978354 GCA_003113815.1 Sphenodon punctatus | reverse complement strand
AATCCGGTACCCGGAATCCGGTACCCGGACCGGATTACCGGGTCGAATCCGATAATGCCGGTACGCCCGGTACCAGCATTATCGGATACCGGATTTACCGGTTTTCCCGCCCCTACTAACTACTGCCTTTTTGCTCTGTTCAGATCATGCTTTCAGACAACAAAACGTAAGTCAGGATTCAGATGGAGCTGGCATTCCTTGCAAACAAAAAACAAAAACAAATAACAGCCCCCATGTGTGCTCTTCTTGAGAAAATTCAGTCCCAGGTCCCTGCTGGCACGTAAGTTGTGGATGTGCTGGACAAGCTACAGATTTATCTAGACACACATGTACAGCTCACAGCAGAATCCTGTAAGAACTTTCTGGTTGTTGAAGAGGAGGAAAACTTACCTCTGGATCTTTGGCCAGAGATGGTAATAAAGTTCAAGGAGGCTTTCGAAGGTGCAGCACTTAAACTAACCAAGCACATGTCCACAGAGGGTCAGCTGGGGTATGACTTCTTGAAAGCAGTCAGATTTTTTGACTCTGCAAGGATCCCCTTCCTTGGTTTGATCATTCCCTTCCTTGGATGATCTCAAAGAGTCTATTCCAGAACTGGATTTTGTACCACAGGAAGAGTTTATTGCATATCAAAAGAGTATTGGACCACACTATGTGAATAGTTGTCCAAAGGAATCACTGAAAAAGAACCTGGACACATTCTGGAATACTGCATTGGACAGGGTGCCAAATCTAGCATAGGTGGCACTGGCTCGAATCAACTCTGTTACTACTTTTGGTGATGCACAATAGACTTTCAGTTTGCATAATTTGATATTTGCACACAACCATAGAAATACATCACAGGACAGCATCAGGAGGGTTGTTTATATACCTTAATATAAATAATGCCAATAAATAATGCCAACAAAGAATGCCAATAAACAGTAGTTTGATGTTGTGTGATAGTTGAGGTGACATTTGATTTAACAAAGTTGTGAGTCTATATCAAACTTGTTAGAAAAGCATCCTGTGAAACAAGCTTGCACGTATAAATTTTGCATAATTATGCAAATCAAGCTAATTATGCAAATGTAATTCTCACAGAGAATTTGCAGAATTTGGCTTCACCAGTTGCAGAATTTAAGATTTTTTGGCAAAGTGAACACGGATCCCTGGAGCAAAGGAGAAGCTGTACTCTGTATAGAGATGTAGTAACGTGTGTGCCTTTCTAGCATGCTGAAAGCTTTTCAAAGTCATGTCTCCTTGACCTCCCTGTGGAAAGATGTAGCTCCCCTCCATGTCTACAGTAAGATGGGGAATAAATGGCACCATTCAATCTTTAGTGCTTTAGAATTGGAATATGAGAATTAATTAATGTCTGCACAACATTCCTGTAAGGCATTATTCCCATTGTGCAGACCAAAAAAGTAGAGGGATGAAGCAACTTACCCAAAGTTACGCAGTGAGTCAATAGCAAAGCAAGTTGAGACAGCAGTAGCTGTCAATTCCTAATCTTGTACTACTTCCTCTATCCCATATTGCCTCTTGGGGAAACTAACCATGTTGTAAGAGTCAGAGCTCTGTCATGTTGTAACATGAATCTTGGACATGACAAAAATTGCCTTCCGGATGCATTCTAAGGGTCAGCTCTTACTAGTACTAAGATGCCAATTCTTCCGAATTCTAAAAACTAAACATGATGCTTAAAAGAATTAAAATTGTATGCCTCTGCAGAGGAGCGGCTTATGTGTGTGCCGACAGTGTAATAGGAAAAATCCTGTCCTGCATCAATATTTCAAACCAATTTTAAAAGATGCTGGCTTTTAGGAAGCTTGCTACATGGCCATTCCAAATTCTGTTTGTCGAGTTCAGAGATGATAGAGTATGGAATGTGCTGCATAACAAGCAGATGTGATAAAGTAAATTATTGGTAGTGCCCACCGCCTGCATATTGAACAGCTCACACAACCTTAGTCATCTTCACTCAGACTCAAAACATTAGGCAAATGGGTAACATCCACAAAAATGTAAGTGCTCTGTGTTCCCCCTGACATCTCCTTTCTCCTAGTCTCAACCCACACCTAGCCTCTCTCATCAGACCCAGTCGAAGCAGATCCTTCCTTCTTCCCGCACCCACCACCCAAGCCAACTTTTACCCATATTTAATAGGGGTGGAAAAATCTCCAGTCTAACGTACACTTCAGATGCATGGCAGTTACTGTACTCAATCTCCTATGCTTTGGGGCAGGGCTTGGATAAGCAGTCACTCATGGAGAATAGCGCCTGACTCACTCAGACTGCACTAGTGTTGAGTGATTTATTAATTGAATTATTGCTGGTTTTCTGTAGCAGCAATGCTTTTCAAACACAGCAGTATATGTCTTAAGCAGTGATCCCTGGCAGTGTTTCTTTAAGGGTGACTCATATCTTGTGTTCAGTTAACGCCAAAGTGTACTTTGTCTGCAATAAAATGACTTTTAAATGAAAAAAAAAAAAAATAAGACAAGAAGCTTGAAGCATTAAATTTGGAAAAGAAAACTAAACTGTGCCAACGCTCCAGACTATCAGCTAGGACACTTCTCTTTGCAAACTGAATTTCTTCCCTGTGCCACTTACATCCCCAAAATGAATCCAGTTCATGTCCAATTAGGAAGTGGAACTGTGGACTGGAAAAAATCAGAAATACAATCTCAGAGTGAAGTAAAGGTGAACCACCCACAAAAGGTTTTATTCCTAGTTTTCTGGGGGGTTCACTAAGCTATGAAAGTAAAATGCAAGACATTAGAAAAAACAGTGGTGCAAAGAACTGCATAAGGAATTACAATTGTAATTTGTAAGGAATTTGCATAAGGAATTACACAGTCACTCAATATCAAGGGTCAAAGTTCTCAAAGCTCTCATACATCCCAGACAGGAAAGAGTCCTTCAGTTCTTCTAATACATGCTGTAATATGAGATCCTAGATTGAGCAAGATTCAGGATGCTCCTTCATGGGCAAAGCTGATTGACAAGAAATGCGTGTCTTTTAATCACTATCCAAATCAAGAGAAGTACAGCAAAAAGCTGGAATTAATGAGGGGGGAGGGAGGAAGCTTTAATAATAAAAAAAGAACTTCTGCTATATAGTCAATGTAAAATGCACAGTATAGACAAGGCTCTCTGCGTAACTGCTTCCATAAAAATCATGTGTCCCAGGAGACGGAAAGCTACTTGATTTTTTGAACCTCTCTTTGCAGGCCTAAAATACAACCAATCTTTGGCTACTCTTTTCCCACTAGTTCAAAACAAGCTGTCACACAACCCACTTTGAGTGTAGAAAGTGTCACTAACCTACATTCTGAGTTTTGTGTGAAATCCTACCGCTTTCAGCGTTCCTTGAAGAACCACCTAATGCAAAGGGTTTGCTTCCAAGGACTTGACTCTAGCAAATATCCATGATGTTGTGCAATTTGATTAATGCCGAGCAAGGTTCAATCTGCAATCCATTTCTTACCTCTGAGTGACCAGAGTCCTGAAGCAGGGATTCCCCCTTCCACTGCATTCTACTTCTGGAACACTGCATGCCGGGATACCACAAGGGCTGTGTGTATTGTGGGCAACACCACAGTGAAGTAGAGTGGAGGGACCACAGAAATACACGTGAATCAGCAGTTGTGTAAGAAGACAAACACAGAATAAGAAACAAGTAGTGAGTCTGCAGGTGGGAGGGAAATTACAAACGTAATTTGTAAGGAATCTGCATATGGAATTACACAGCCACTCAATATCAAGGGTCAACATTATCAAAAGTCTGAATATGCCCCGAGTCTCTGGCTGACAACACCAAATATTAGGAATCTGAGAAAAGCTAGAGAAAACATGGCTTTAGAACATCAAGGTGATGAGACTAGCATGTGGCCCAGCCCCAGCCACGAGGGAAGAGTCGGAACAATGGAGGGGAGCGGAGAAGAACTGCTGCCGGGACTGTTGTGAAAGGTGCTGGGGGAAATATGTCGGGTGGAGGATATACCGCAAGTCGGAGGAGTGAGTGCGGGAACCCCACCCCCTTTTGGAATATCTGTGCGGTGGCAAGTGGTGTTTGAGATCCGCGTTGGAGGAGGAGGTGAAGGACAGGAGCAAGTGGTCCCTCCCTCACCATGCCCCTGGAGATGTGACTGATGGGGGCCTGGGTGTTCGCCCCCTCTCCCCACCGCTCCCATTGTCATCAAGGGGTCGGGGAAAGCCGACTTCCGGGCTGCCCCTACAAAGGCAGGGGGCAGCCGATGGCCGTGCCTGTGGCACGGCCAAAGGGGTGTGTCCTGTGGCGTGGCCCTTCGGCTGGGTCCGGCGGCTGGGGCTGCAGAGGGAACCCAATATTATTGACATCTGGTGGGGAGGAGAATTGAGGCCCTCGGTGCCCTATGTGCCCTCTTGGTGAGAGCAGAAGAGTACAAGGAGGGCCCCCATTGTGGGGGGTTGAGCAGGGGAATGGGGAGGAGTTAATAAAGGTGATCAGATATTTAAGTTGTTAGATAAGAAGGGAATGATGTTGCTGTTCTGTTGCTTAGTGTAATATTTTGTTTAACTATATAATGTTTTGTATTAATAGAATAATTTGTTAAAGGTTTTTCTCCCTCCTGGTGAGAGCAGGAAGGGGGATGAGGGGGTGGCCCCTTCCCTGGTGACAGCAGGGTGGGGGATAAGACTGGTGGTTGAAGGAATTAATTACTGAGAATGTAACATTAAGTTTGAGATTGTAAGAAGTAGGGGGATGGGAAAGTTTTTCTGTTAATTGTTATATTGAATTTATTGAATTGCATTAATTAGGTGGGGTTTCTTTTTTCATTGATTGTTGTGATTATTGATCCTATGTGGATTTATGTGTATGTACATTTCATCTGTTGTGAGCCGCCTCGTGCCGCTTACGCGGGAGAGTGCAGGATATAAATTTAAAATGGAAATGGAAATGGAGTTGAGAACTTCAAGGACAACAGATTGGTGCACTCCACGGCATCATTCCAGGTGTATACACTGAGAGAGTGAGTTATCATCTAACAAACAGTCTGTGGGAGGTTTGAATCAGAGAAGCAACATGCTGAGAGCACACAAATCTTATTTTCCCAGTAAGATCACTATTTGAAGACACACCTTCCCAGCCATAAAATTTATGATGCCTGTTGAGGAAAAAGAAAAACAGACCATGCAAAAGGTTTAGCATCCATCTTCACATTAAACAGCACGTCTTGCTCTCCAAGTGCCTCAGCTAGTTTAAAACAAATTAAGCAAGTTGCTATTTGTCAAAAGGTCTGCAAGACTGGACTGTAAATGAAACCGATAATACAGATCAGTCACACAGTAAAGCAGTGAACCAAGCAATGCTCAAACTCAGAAACTTATTTGAATTATCTAAAAGCACGCTAGGAGTTTACCACACACATAGTTAACTGCAATCACTGCCATGAAGTTAACTGGTGTACAGGAACAAGGGAAGAGCCTCCCTCCCCTGTAAATTAAACAAAGCTAGATTTGAGCCATGGTATGAAATAGAAGGATGAGAGGAGACAATGGTTTGCAATGCTTTGTTTGGCTACAAGCACCATGAGCCTTTACGATGAGCTGAAGGTGCTCAGTCTTTTCAGGCTTGGTTCCATCAGATATTTTTACTGGGTTAATTTTACCATATTCACTAATGTGGGCCCTCAAGTTCATGATGTCCCTAAACCTCTGACTGCCAAAAGCTGGAAACAAAATTGTTGGATCATTCCATATGTGCTTTGTCCTGTACTCTTCCCCTGAAGCATCCAGTACTGACCTAGATGAACCATAGGTCTTACCCAGTACATCAGCTCTTATGTTCTTATCATATTGCTGCCCCTCATTAAACTCCTGTGTAGACAATCATAATCACTTAAAAATGGCTTCTGAAACTTATACCTAACAGCGTCGGGTTAAGTTTGTGGACAAAATAAGAAATGTCCACATAGAATTCATTCCACATTTAAGTGGTTCATATTAAATTCATACCCCAACCTTTAGGGTTGGGGAATCTCTGACCCACAGTTGTTTTTTATTTGTCCCCTTTCCAGTTCTTAGATCTGGTAATTTAATGAGTGTGAGCTCAGGAGAAGGGAGCAGAGAAGGTGGCATGCACTCTGGGACCGGGGATGATCTGGACCCTACTCTTCTTTACCCCATCCTGAGCCCATTCCTTAAGAATTCCTGCCCCAAATTTTACCTGTCTTGTGGGGTTTGTATTAACGTTTAAAAAAAGCCCACAAGAGGGGAAATATTCCCTATCCTTGCCCTAATTAATGCAGATTACACGTAACTTGCTTTCTTGTATAGAAGGGCCTGTAATCTCCTGGCGCATGTCTGCCCCCCGGCAGGGCTTGATTTGCCCTCACACACTTATGGAACCTGAGAGGTTCCGGAATGCTCCAACGGCCGATCGCTCGATGACCTCATTGTCATGTGGAACACCTTGCTGGCAGAGACCATCAACTGGACAGCTCCGAGGCGTCCACTCTCCACACACAGGCGATGCAGGGTCCTGTGGGTCACGGAAGACCTGCATCAACTGAAGCAGGAAAGGAGACTGTTAGATCAACGGTGGCGTCATACTTATACCGAAGCCAACCAACTGCGACATAGAGCTGCTTTAAAAGCCAATGCCATGGCTATGCGAATAGGAAAGAGGAGGTTTTTTGCTACCCTTGTATCAGCCACAAAGTCTCTTCCAGCTGAGCTTTTCTGGGTGGTGAAGGAGCTGGTCAGTCTAGCCTCTCTCCGCCTGGAACTGGAATCTTCAAGTGCTTGCTGTGACATGTTTATTGACTATTTCATGGATAAAATTGCTCATGTCCATCACAATTTTGATGCTGCACTTGATGCAGTAAGTGACCCTTAGGCTATGAATGCCCCATCTGATCCAGTTTTGTGGGATCGGTTTCAGCAGGTATCGCCTGCTGATCAATAGTGGAGGTGCTGGGGGCTGTGCAAGCCACAACATGCAAACTTGACCCATGCCCATCCTGGCTGACAAAAACCAGTCGGGAGACATTGGGGTTGTTGCTGGGTGTGTGTGTCAGTGCCTTCCTTGTGGAGGGCAGGGTTGCAGGTTGCCTGAAGGAGGCTGTGGTACAGCCCTTGCTCAAGAAACCATCTCTTGATACTGACTCTCTTGCCAGTTATCAGCCAGTCTCTAACCTTCCCTTTTTAGGGAAGCCAGACTGCGAGAAATGTAACCTTCCCACCTTGTCAGGGAAGGTTCAGAAGCTCCAGGGGCACCTAGAGCACATTGGTTTCCTTGATCCCTCGCAGTCCAGCTTTCGACCTTGGTCAACAATCTCTGCCGGGAGTTGGACTGGGGTCGGTCCACTCTTCTGATTTTATTAGATCTGTCAGCAGCTTTTGACATGGTTGACCATGAGATGTTGGTGACTCACCTGCAGGACTGTGCTGGGGTGGGCAGAATTGTTCTTGAATGGTTCCGCTATTTCCTGGCTGGAAGAACTCAGCGTGTGATACTGGGGGATTTTTCACCTTCCCCCCCAGAATCTCACGTGTTGAGTTCTTCAGGGATTCATTCTGACCCCTCTCCTGTTCAATGTGTACATGAAGCCTTTGGGTGAGATCATGAGAGGGTTTGAGGTAAGGTGTCATCAATATGCTGATGACACGCAACTCCCTTGTTTTCATCGGACCCAGGCCCTGCAGTCTCAGTGCTTAACCGGTGCTTGGCTGCAGTGGGGGATTGGATGAAGTCAAGCCGTCTGAAGCTGAATCCTGCCAATACAGAGGTGGTAATGGTGGGAAGGAGCGACGGGGTAAAGGCTCCCGTCATTGGTGGGGTGCATCCCTGCTTGGTCCCTCAAGTTCTAAGTCCGGGTGTACTCCTCGACTCGTAATTTCACCTGGATGCCCAGGTGGCTGCTGTGGCAAGGAGTGCATTTTGTAAATTACATCTGGTCCGTCGTCTTCGGTCATACATCTCAGGCTCTGATCTTGCCACCATCATCCATGCCTTCATCACCTCAAGACTGGACTACTGTAACACACACTATGTGGGGCTAGCCTTGGTGACGACCCGGAGTCTGCAGCTGGTGCAGCATGTGGTGGCCCATCTACTGGTGGGGGTGGGCTGATGTTAGCACATAATATCAGTGCTCCGTTCTCTGCACTGGCTACCTATAGTCTTCCAGGTCCAGGTGTTGGTTATTACCTTTATACAGCCTGGGCGCTGCCTACCTGCAGGACCGCCTCATCCCCCAGGTCCTGCAGTCAACCAGGAGCGCATTTGGCCAGTTACATCAGCTATGATGGCTTCTGCCATATGTCTTGGACTCTGACCTGGCCACTCTCATCCATGCCTCCATCATCTCAAGATTAGATTACTGTAATGCGCACTCCGTAGGGCTACCCTTGGTGATGGTCCAGAGGCTGCAGCTCGTGCAAAATGTGGTGGCCCATCTCCTTACAGGGAGGAGCCATCGTGAGCACATAACACCTTCTGCTCCGTTCATTGCACTGGCTGTCTAGTCTTCAGGGCCTGATTCAAGGTACACGGTCTGGGCCACACTTACCTGCAGGACCACCTCACCCCCCGGATTCTGGATCAGCCCCTGCGATTAGCCGGGGGCACCTTCCTCGAAGTTCCCCGAGTTTCTCAGATGGCGATCATGGGGAGGACATTCTTGGTGGCTGCTCCGTGGCTGTAGAACTCCCTTCTGGTGGTGGTTCGTCTGTCCCCAGATCTCCCCTCCTTCCAACGACAATGTTCTGCCAGGCTTTTGGTGGGGGATATATATACACACCCCACCCCAAGCTGCCTGTAGGCAGGAGAGTGTGNAGAGAGAGAGAGAGAGAGAGAGAGAGAGAAACATGTTGCAGTAAGCTGAGCATCTAGCACAATGGTTCCCAACTTTGGGTCTGTGGGACCCCATTTTGAGACTTCAGTATAACACTCTGATCTCCAGGTAACAAAGACATGTAGAGCATATGAAGTATGAATCAAGACTGTGATCTCATCTGCACAAGGTGCGATCCCCACTTGCGGTCCTGACCCATAGTTTTGGAACCTCTGGTCTAGCAGGTGGTACTCAGCACCTTGCAGACTAAGGGCCAACACTCTTCAGTCTACTATTTGATGTATTGTCTCTCTGTCAGATGATGACAATATAGATTTCTCGATTCGCCTCTGACAATTGTCTGAAAGTGACAGGATGAGCACTATAATAAATATTTATAAAATATCCCTGCTTGCAATCTGGGGGTGATGCATACAGAGCACTGTTAAACAGGCACATATGAAAGGAAGAACAATGACCAAGCAGACTCCACAACCAATATAACTGGGATGATTCCTTTCTTTGAACCTAATTCAAGGAGAATGCTGACGACAACCAAATCTCCACTCTGTGTAAGGCCAATTAAAAAAAAAGAAAGAAAGCAAGCGAAGCAGAGGTGTTGGAGAAAAGAATAGACTGAACTATTTTCTCCTGACTGATAAAAGATGAAGTGAATGGCAACACTGTGGGGAAGCTTGCTTGGTTTGTGAAAGCAGAAAGCCCATTCATGTTACCTCCACTAGTATAACAAGCTTGGCGCTGTCAATGTTTAAAGAGACAAAAGGACCGAAGAACTGTTTTCAGCTTCAGCTGGAAACAGAAAGCTCAGAAAAACAGTGTCAATCACAGTACTATCCGAGAGAGATAACTGCAGTGCCAGGAAGATCAGAAAGAGGTTCAATAAATTTGGATCCCAGACTGCATTTAAGTATAGCCAGTCTCTCAGCCAGTACAAAGATCTGTATAATGTAAGTATTTTTGTTTTAACCAAAATTGTTTGGTTGAGGGTTTTTTAATATATTTAAAGAACACTACTGGGTTATTTTAAAAATGAAATTCTCTTGCTCCTTCTCATCTTAGGCTACCACCCTGTGAAACTTACTTTTCCCCTATAAATGCTGTTTATGCTATTTTAATTTAACTGAGCTTGGACAATAGAAAGTTGTTCAGCACAGCTCTTATTCTGCAGTTTTTTGGCTTGCAAATGCTACAAGGGAATGTTCAAATCCACACAAATATTTTACTGGATGTAATCAAATAATTGGTCAAAGCAGCTGATTTTTTTAAAACCAAATTTTTACAAACATTTGAATGCACATTTTGCAGCAGAATGACCCTAGAATGCCTTTTTAAACTATTTTCAAGATAGACATAGAAATGCAATTGGTTTTTTTTTAAAGTAGAATAAATAAAAGTGTTTCTTCCCCTTCTTAACTTTTCTCTATCCTGCAGACACTTATCATTGGTCTCAGAGCCTGATCCAAGGGCAAATTAAGTCAAAGAGAATCTTTTCATTAACTTCAATCAGCTTTTGAAGTAAGTAGTTCCACTGCGTTTCTTCAGACAGATGCAGGGCTGGCCACCTCTGAACCTGCTCCGGGGGTGCACGCCCATGTCTGCCTGATTTCAACCCCATCTGGACCTGGCAACTGCCACAGTCCACAATCAGCCCACATGGCACCCCCTTCCCCAAACCATAGAGTTGTGGTCAGATCGCCCGATGCTCTAGGCTACTGCCCACAACTCTATAGTGTTGCCAGGGGCAACCCCCAGCCAAGAGCAGAGCTGCAGTTGCCATCTGCCGAGCAGACAGGTAGCAGCTCTGCCTCAGGCCAGTGCACTGGATTTGGACGGCCTGCTCCACTGGTGCTCCTGGATGTTCTAAAGCACCAAAAGGTCCGCAAACAAGGCTTGAGCAGAGCAAGGACAGTCTGCTCTGCCTCTGCTCCACCTGCACATCTGACAGCTCAACTTTAAATAAACAGGCCACCTGTGGGTGCAGCAGAATAGGAGAGGGGGGCTGCTGTCCATCTAAGAACACCCATTGTCTCCAATGGAGCTACTTAACATGTTAAGCATTATGCCTGCTAGTGGTTGTAGAGTTAGGCCCTTGAGTAAAAGAGCCACACAAGACTGCAAAATAATGCATCTCTGGCAGTGTGTACACTGGCCGAGATGTGGTTTGAAAAAGGAGTTTCCTTTCAATCAGCTGTTTAATTCAAGAGAAAACTGAACCAAATTTAGCAGAATTTGGCAGGAGTTACTATTGATGTAACACGAGACACTACAGAACACAGGAAACCCAGTATTTATTCTAAGCACACTGTTACAGTTTGCCAAGAAAATGTATTTTTTTTGTATCACATTTGCAGATAAAAGTACAAAGACTATAATTTCAACAAACTGCCTGCACGTAAAAAATTTTTTTTTAATTATTTAAAAACCACACACACAGGGTATTGGCCTTGGATAAGATCCAAAACAATCATAAATCAATACAGTGCCGCTGTGACGAGTATCTTAAATGGAAGGAAGAGGGTACAGATAAGGTAATGGTTCAATGCACATAGTTGGTACAGATGAACTACATCTCCGAGGCACTGAAGATATAATTCTACAGTACTCAACAGGGACTCAGAACAATGACTTGGATTTCATTCAAGAATCCAGTTACAATTACTGTTTTAGTTATTGAAAAAATTAACTATTTGTGGCATTTCCCACATTAGGAGCTGTGTTTTAATTTAAGCATTGGAGAGTGATGCAGTTAAGGCATGACAGAGTTACTTACTTACACACACACACCATCCATGCAAAGGATAACTTATCTACATTGTAGTATTTCAGGTACAGCAGCTCGTGGATGGGTTTTCCAGCTTGCAATCAGAGCAGCCTCAAATCAATATAATACATGCAAGCTAAGATGGTTTAATTATATCAGTCAAGACTGAACTCAGTTGCAAAAATGATCTTACTAAGCCAGTTTAGTAGGCGATAAAAGCTCTAGAACAGAAAACTGTGTGTGAACACTCACATTCTTGCACCAGTTTAAGGCATGGTTTTGTCATCATGAATACAAAGGAACAGCTGAGATGATCAAGAGCATTTAGTAACAGAACAGTGAATGTTGTACAAATATCTAGGATTTTTTAAAAGTTATTTAACAATTATGCTTCTCCAGTAAAAACTGACAAGCTTCAAAAAGCCTGCAGAGGAGACATTTGTGTGTTATTTTATATAGACAGCTTTCTTTGGGGATTAGTAAACTGCCTCTCTGTACTCCCTTCAGTCAACAAGACACTTTTGATGAATTGACTGTGATTACAGGTAACAGCCAACATTACAAAACCATAGAGAAAGTACAAACGTATGGAATTAAAGTGAGAAGTGAAGCAACAGGATGAGAGACGAATGCTCCTGGGAGAGCTTAATTCCAAATGAGCTAATTTAGGGTCAGCTTTCTAAAGAGGATTTTGTAGTGTCTAAGAGGTGAGAATTTGGGAGGGAGAGAAGAAGCATTTATCTGAATGATCAGTAGCAACAGTTGGAGCAAACAGCACCAGGGCAGACACTGGAAGGTGGGAAAGTAGCTGAAGGGCTTTGAAGGAACTGGAGAGGAGAGGGAGGAAGAAAGAGCCTGACCCCCCAGGTGTGGGAGACAACGTGAAACAAGCCAGAATCCCGAGGAGGAGGAGAAATGGGAACATTCAAGAGGAGTGGGAAGAACAGAACACTAGACGTTATTAAGTTAAGATGATATGAAATCAGAGGGCAAACAGACTATTCTTTTTCAGGGGGTTCCATAAGGGAACTGAAAGACCTGTAACAATAGTGGCAGTTCAGCAAGAGAAAACAACAAAGAGACAGAGAGCTCTCACAGAGATATCAAAGGGATATTTATAAGAGACTATGAAGTCTTAATAGTACCTCTTTGCCCACTTTACAATGTTGTGCCTGTCAAAGCGCTCACAGTCCGTTGAGCAGGTTCCATCACTGAGAAGACTTTATAAAATGACAAGTCAAAAGGCAGTGGATGAACAATGGTTCTCATGTGACCTACAATTTACTTACTGAATTCCTTTGTCTGCCTAGTCCGCTCCGTTAAGCTACCAGCTGTGCTGAATTCACCATGTTAAGACTATTATACAAGTCTTCAGCAGGAAACTGGGATAGCAAGCTACAGCTTCTCAGTACTGTATATATTCATTCACAAACAAGCATTCCTTTCCAGGATCTCTCTCAGCAGTAGGGGTGTGCACCAGGCCCCAATGTCATTTTTGTTATCAGTATCGGTATCAATATGCATTCTCGTTATTGGTACAGTTTCAAACAAAGATTTTATTTTTGGTATCAGTAGTGATTTCCGTGCACAACTAATATCTATCTAAATCTAAGGGAGACAGGGGAAAGGAAAAGGAAACCTATCATCTAGTCAATTATCTATATAGCTAATTTAATCTATATGTCTATAATATATATCTATATCTAATCTATACTACCTATCTATAGATACATCTATCTATGTACAGGGGGGAGAAGGGCAGGGAAAGGGAGAAGGTAAATTGTAGGGTATGGGGAAGGAAAGGTATTGGTGGTAATAAAATGAGGGCTAGGGAAGATTTTTTGTGTGCAAGCACCACAGTTCTGTAAACGCCACCTGACAAGCAGTGCTCTCGCAGAACAAGAGAGGAAAAACCTGGCCCTCCCATTATAAAGCGATTCTGGGAGGCTTCGGGGGATATATTATTTATTTATTTATTTATTTTCTAAATTTCTATCCCACCCCTCCTGCGAACAGATCTACCCTCTGATCTGGACGGCTGTCCCATCGATGGCCTCATCAAGCTGTGGAACATCTTGCTGACTGAGG
>QEPC01004073.1:2923836-2957644 GCA_003113815.1 Sphenodon punctatus | reverse complement strand
ATGGGTTAGGGTGGTTGGGGATTTTTTATACCTCCCGTTCTTGTCTATTTTTAAAGTTGTTTTTAACAATGTTTTATATTGTGCGCCGCCCAGAGCTGCCTGTGGGAGGATGGGTGGGTTAAAAATGCTAGAAAGAAAAGAAAAGAAAAGAAAGGGTTGCAGTGCCCTCCCCCAGAGACCCCTGATTGGTTGTGGGAGGCAACAGGCATTGAGCAATCACAGAGTGCCATGAGACTGCTGGGCCTGCTTGCGCTGCTCATTGGCCAGCAATACATCCATCAGATACTGCAGAGCTGCTCGCCCCTCCCAACACAGGTACAGTTCAAGAGTTCAACCCTGTTAAGACTCCAAGATGTCTGCTCCCTCCTCCCCTCTCCACATTTCCCCTCCAAAACCCAACTGCTACAGCACTAATAATAATGACGATAACGACATTGTTGTTTTTGTTATTGATATCGTTATCAATAGCATTATCGCTATTCTCAGTTGTCATTTTCGGTATCGTCATTATTCTCAGTTGTCGTTTTCGTTATTGTAATAACTAAAATGAAAATGACAATTTTAGTTGTTATTGTAATAATGAAAATGAGATGCACATCCCAACTCAGCAGTCCCCTTAGGTAAACCTGTAAAGTCCCAATATACCATTGGGTTTCCCAATCCCAACCAAACAGCACAAAATCTTCCAGACACAGGCAGGACCAGATATCATATTGGAATGTGCCAAGTGAACATAAAGCCACCATCACATCATCAATTTTTACCCACCCTGTCCCAAACAAAGAGGCTCAGGTCAGCTTACAATGACATCAAATAAGTACATTAATAAGTTCAGTAACATGAACACGTTCTACAGTCCCCACCCCCAACCATCTGCATCCCACCCATTCCCACTCTTCCATCTCTCATCTATATGAGGTCCCCTCCCCACCAATATATCACAATTTAAATGTACAATTTAGAACCCACATAAACAACACATGTCCTATCTCCAAATACAGAATTCCCAGTAAGGCCGTTTTTAAACAAATGGCGTAGGGGGGGTGATGGGTGTCCAGCCGCAATGGGTGTGCACCCGTTCTCACAGATGCACACCCACCTCCACCTACAGAGCCTCCTCTGGTTTGCCAGATGGCTCCGTGGGTGGGTGGTGGGTGTGCATCGGGAGCATGCACCCATACACACACCCCACCCATGGACACACATCCATCCCCCAAACCCATCACCATGGCATTTACATGGACACTCCATCACCACACACCCAGTGGCGGGGGGGTGGGGGGAGGGGTGTTCATGTAAAAATGGCCTGTATTCATCCTGCAAGAGGCTCAAATAGAGCAAAAACATGTTGTGAGTTTGTTACTTGCAAGTAATTCCCAAAATTTCAAGTAGGAGTCTGTGTGTGGTGGATTCTCTGATGTTTATATAGAATTACCTTGAACCCCCAACCTTTCCCTTTCCAGCACTCTACCAGCATGATCTGGTCATGGAGAAGGGCACTGTCCATTTGGTCACATAACAAGCTTGCAGTTAGAGATTTGAAGGGACCCTTGTGGTGTGGCTCAGCTGTTCCACTTTGGAGCAGCTTTGCCTAGGGTTCTAGCTCTGTCTGCCCAAGTCCTTTTCTATTAGCTGACTTACAAAATTAGTGGACATTTACACATACACAGTTTTTCCACATTTTATATCCAAACCAGGTACTTGCCAGATGCCAAGCAAGTAGTGCCTATTACATAATCTGCAAATAAAAGATTGCGTACTGCCTATTCAATGGGTATACCCGTTACTGGAGAGCACTTGTTTCAGCTCTAGGCTTAAACCCTCCTTCCTGTGCATGGAAGAGATGCAGAGGGAAGCTGCTTGAGTGGAGAGCGGACAGCATTTTGTTTTGTTTAAGCAGCACCATTGGCAGGATGACCTGCAATCAGGGGTCAAGCCCAAAACAATTAGATCCACAAGCCGAAAAGGAGGCTGATGAGACACTACTCTACTCATGCTCTCTCACCGTGTTATTTCTTGGTCTTGCCAGCCTTTTTGTCAATAGCTGCTGAATGTCAGGGCTCATAATGAGTGCTTTGGGTTATCCACTGAAAGCTTTCATAATTAGGAGAGTCACTGTATTATCAGCAAAATTACACGACTTGGATGCTAAAATTAGCCTTTAATTCCACTATCATTGATGGACTAGATTAACATTCAGAAATAAGTCAGGACCATGTCCGACATCTTAGGCCAAATTAATAACAACATACACAACATAATCACTACAGCCTCTTATTTAGCTTCCGGGAATGTATTTTACATAAAGAAAAAAATACTGTAAATATCTGGCATAGGGCAGATATATGATTGAAACTTCAGTTGAAATGTTTTGTCCTCATTCTCATTCAGGATGATACACAATGCTGGATTCATTGCCAAATCCTGAACATACTGTATAAAAGTTTATGCAATTTCTAGTATTACTTTTATAGTCCTATAATACTGAAGAGACGTTCTCTTCCTTATTCCATTGAGGGTGACACCATCCAGCCTGTTCCTCAAGTGCATAGGCTGGGATTCATCTTTTGACTCCTCCCTCTCCTTTACACCTCAGATCCAGGCTGGTGCCAAGTCCTGTCACTTTGCAAAAATCCAGCCTTTCCTTACTGCTTCCACTGCCAAAAACCTAGTCCATGCTGTAGTCATCTCTCACCTTGACTACGGCAACTTCCACCTTACTGGTCTCCCCTGCTCTGACCTCGCCCCACTCACTTTTATTCAACACTCTGCTGCCAATGTCATCCACATTGTCCCTCATTTCTGCCCTACACTGGCTCCCTCTACCTGGACATATTCAGCACAAGCTCCTTGTCTTTATTATCAAGGCTCTTCATGGCCTTGCTCCCCCTCTTTCTTTGCACTCATTTCCCATCAGGGAGCTTCGCTCCTCCTCTGTCACCACCCTCACCTGCTCACGACTCCCTTGCTACTCAAAATGTATTTAGTGCTTCTCCCTTGCTGCCCCTCATGCCTGGAACTCCCTCCCTGGATACATTCACTCTGCTCCGTCGCACCCAACCTTCAAATTCCTTATGAAACCCTACCTCTTCCGTCAGCCTTTCCCTAGCTCACCATGAGGAGGAAATTGCCTCTTCTTCCCTCAGAATCTCTCTCTTCCCTGTAACTAAGTTACGCACGTCCACCTGTAACTTTTCAACTTCATGAACTTATCATT
Organism: Sphenodon punctatus; assembly: GCA_003113815.1. Classification (NCBI taxonomy): domain Eukaryota; kingdom Metazoa; phylum Chordata; class Lepidosauria; order Sphenodontia; family Sphenodontidae; genus Sphenodon; species Sphenodon punctatus. Next base: position 2,954,427 of record QEPC01004073.1, on the reverse strand, counting down.
TTCTCTTCCTTTGTTCCTCTCCTAGATTGTAGGTTCCTTGGGGTAGGGACCTGTCTAACTATTGACTGTACAGTGCTGGGTACATTCCTGTCACTAAATCAATAATAAAATAATAAAACAACAACAATAATAATAATAATATCAAGAGTCTTACTGAACTTGAAATAAAGTACTAAAAGGAAAAGGTGGGTTTTTTTAAAGAGTACATTACTTTATTTCATTTATAGTACAACACAAGAACATCTAATCCATGTCCTGTTCCGCTATCTATGCATGCACATAAGCCAGTACTTGAAGATCAATATTAGTCACTGAACCTTGGAATACATATTTTTCAAAGGCTTGATATCAAAGCAGTTTTCTAGCAATATAAATGAGGGCTTGCAAAAATATCCAGAAAGAGCGGGATGCTAAAAGGCCCTCTGACAAAAGAGCAAAAATATATACTTCTTCCTTTTCCTAAATGTGCTCTTACTCTTCAGTATTTTTGAAGTATAAAATAACTAATTGGTTAAATTCTCACAGAAAAGACCTAAACAACAATGGAATGCAATTATGACAGCATGTACTTTATTCACATTTTGCTGAACTGAGCATATTTACTCTGATCTGCTCTTTTTCAAAAAAATTAATTTTCTTTAAATACTCCAACTGTTAAAATGGCAACTTCTTGCTTCATAGATATCTACCCTGTGTGTAGATACACTTCACTATCACAGGATCACTTTACCATATTTTCTTAACACTTTTGGCTCCTATTAGACGTGTTGGCTCTGACATGCCATGGGAAGGGAATTCAACTATATCTTGCATATCATCAACTGATGTTAATTAAGCTGCAAAACTCTTCCCTGTTTTCAATAGCATCACTCAGATCAGTGTGGTAGCAGGCGTAACAAGTCCCTGCAGAATCTTTGTTATCGATGATGTAAGAACCAAAGGGGGAGGGGGAATCACAATATGATTTTCAGCCCCGACTTTGGATGTGTTACACTGGCTTTTGTAGAAAAACATCTTTTTATCTATAAAATGAACAAATATAATGCCGAAATAATTGACTCAAAATAAACATGATCCAAACCTGCAATGTCAGTTTATGATTTTAAATTCTATCAAGAGGCATTCAACCTCTATTCTGCCCAGCTACTGCCTCCCCATTGCCCCTCATCACCTGTCCCCACTGCTCATCTTTCATTTATTTTCTTCATACATGTGTGTTTTGTTACTTTATTACTGAAGCCTTTATTTTATCAGCTTTGGTTAACTCAGAATTGTTGCACACTTTTATAGTTTCAACAAAAATATGTAGCTTACGGATATATTTGAGCATATAATATCTAGGATCATCTAAGCTATTTTCTTTATGTTGCAGTTGGGTTAATAAGGTTTTAGTGTTTATTTTTTTAAAATCAGTAAAGAAAATAATTTTTAAGAGAGGGAAATGCATACATTTTTACTAGAAAAATCAGAAGCTGTTATTGGTGAACATGTCTTTGATTAATTGGGCCACACATCTTTTGTTACTACAGCCCCATATAGCAAGAAAGCAATGAACTGCTTCTCTTTGCCTGGTAACAGACATGATTTGTAGCTGTAAAGAATAGATTCTCCCATTTATTGGAGCAGGAGACAGTTACAATTGTGAGGCTGTGTGGTCCTCTTTTCAAAAAACTGTGTTAAAAAGAACTTTTTCATCAATCCCTCAGGTGATGTATGGGCTGCCAAAGGCATTTAATGGAACAGTACTTGACTGAAAGATGTGCTCGGTGTTCTATTCTTAAAGCCTATTATTGACACTGTAGTTACATTTAAGAAGTTTCTTTGGTTATGTGAAAGAAAATTAAGGGTTTGGGATAATGATATAAACTTGTTTTGTGTGTTACTTTAACTTTTTTGAAATAAATTATTGGAGGATGTATTGAATTCTTTAAACTGTGCAGTGTGCGGCCTCCTCTGCTGCCTCTCTGCACATAAGACTGACAATGCTTTCTTTAAGAAAAAAATTGTAGCAGTTTCTATTGTAATTCAACATTTGTACAAGAGACAGGAATGGCACGCTTCATGGCTTTTGAGACTCAAGAGTAAAATACCCCTGTCTGTCATTTGTGCTGCATAATTTTGGGTGGTCACCTTGATGCTCATTAAAATAGGCCTTAAAGTTATTCCCAGATTGATTACGCTGAGCATTCCACCTGAATGTGAAAATTGGGCTTCTTTTAAAGGTGTCTAACATTGCACACCCAGTGATTAGGATGCAAAAAAGTCAAGCCATTACAGGAACAGCAAGTAACTGACAGCCTGCTATTTATATTCACCTGATGTGGTTCCAGCCTTGTGTTCAGATCCTTTGATATGTGAGGTTTTCCCCTGGGAACCACCCCCTCCCTAAATGTTTGCTCTTGCATAGTTCTTAATCTGCATTTATTATTAACAACTGATTCTTGGTTTTTAACAGCATTATCAATGTTTTTTAAATGTCTGAAGCCTATGGATGTCAGGGCTTGGCCCTAAACCCTGAACTCTTATTGGACTAACAGAGAGATCATACAAAGTGCTTTGTCTCCTTCTCTTACATTTGAGACCAACACAGCTCACTCTCTCACTCATCACCTTTCAAAAATGTAGGTTAACTGCCGATAGTCAACAGAGTTCTATACCTATGTCACCTGGGTTGAAAGGAGATATTCAAGTGCTATTCCATGTACCCTAAAAACCCAAATTATTATTATTATTATTAACAAACATTTATATAGCGCCAGCAGTGTACATGGCACTTTACAAAGTAATAAAATAGACACGGTCCCTGCCCCTAGGGCTTACAATCTGAGAGCCCCATGGGCTTACAAATGGATATTGTAACATATAACCTGAGTAATAAAACGATCTATTCCATTTTTTGCTTTTCTTAACCCAAACCCACAATACACAATCAGGTGGAAAGCAAATTCTGAAATTAAAGAACAGTCAGTTTAAGAGATGCAACTAGTAATATGGCCCACAGCAAATCTGTGCCAAATGCTGAGACTGGATTTATCAAATACTTAAGATACAGGAGTCTAGTTATTTGATCTGCATCTTGTCTATGGCTGCTTCTGCATAGTAACTCTTGTACCATGAAACTTCTCACAGGGGGAGTTTCATATGGTTCTATTGTTATACATGTCATTCCATGTATAATGCACGTCTGATTTCTAAAACGTATACAGCATTAAAGCCAAATTAATTAGCTTATGTGTGATCTTCACTTCAACAGAATATTACACGGAACAAAAACTAAGAAAGCATTGTCAATCTTATGTGCAGAGGAGGCAGCACACTGCACAGTGGCGTTCCCACTATTTATCTTTTCGTTTTTAAGCAAAAGAGAAGTCAGATCCTACAAAGCAAAGTGCAAGTATCGCTCTTTCCTACCACACAGCGCAGGACGAGGGCCTAAAACCTCCTTTGGCAGGGTGGTCTACAATTGCATTTACTGATGCCAGCCCTGCCTCCAGAGGGGGGAGGGAAACTTTTATTTGTCACCATCCTCACTGAGGACGGAGCAGAGACAGCAAGTACCTGGGACGGTGGGCACATGCACAGGGCTCCAAGCCCCGAAGGGAAAACCCCTAGGAGTTTGCACAAGACATCAAACTCCTGGTGGGGATAAAAGAAGAAGTCTCTTTGCAGCAGCTGAGGTGCCAGGAGCTGGAAAACACTGGAAAGCTCCATTGCTGGAGGGTTGGGGGTAACGCAGGAGAGCAGAGGCCGCCCCTTTCCTGCCTCATGCTGGTTTTGCGATGTTCGCATGTGGCTGTTTTTCTTCTGTGTTCAAGAGGATGCAGAGAGTGGGGCTTTGGTTTTCTTCTGGTCTTGTCTGAGAGCTCAGTAGTACTTCTCCTGGGGCTGCTGCCGCTTCCTGTCCTGCCTCCCTCTCTGGATTGTTTCTGGATGGCATTTGTGCGTCCATGCATATTTTGCACTGTGTTTGTGTGAGTGTACTAGTACCTGTGGTTTCTCATTTACTTGTTAATCAAAGCAGCAGCCCGATCCTAGAAAATAAAGGATATTTGGGGGAAAGAGGGTGTCAGCCAAGGTATTCCAGTGACGCCTTATGGAAGATTTTGGTCCAGTGCTGATGAAAGGATGCGAGCACCTGGAAGCTAATTGAGACATTGAGAGGCATCCCACTGAGCAACCAGAAGGTAGGACACAGCCACTCAGCTAAAGCAAGCTGTGGATTTTCCTTCACACACACTAGGCATGAGAATAAGGGATTCTCTCTCACCTACATCAGTTCTAGTGGCCTGTGGGCATGGCCAGGACCTTGTCCCCATGAGGTTTACCCATGACACAGAAGCACAGGGCAAGTAGAAGAGCACAGCCCTTACGTTAAGTTGTGTGGGCCAAAGAGACCGGAAAAGTGACACAACAGCTCTGGGGACAGGAGGAACGAGGCACTGGACAGCACTGACTTGTTAACTATGTCCTGTAAAGTTACCTATTAAAAAGCTGTGGCTTGATTAACTCCACAGCTGGGTCACTTGCCCTCTTCTAGGCAGTACCTGCGGCAACGATATGCAGGATAGGTTACCTAGTCTGGCCCCGGTTCAAGCAATTAGCATGCAAGGGTTTCTGACAGAGACTCCTGTCAAGTCAAACTGAAATATGAAAAAGGTCATTATCCTCCATGACAGCATCCCAGATGTTTTGCAGAACATTGATCACAACTCCATTTTACACATATTACTAGCTGGATTTGGCCTGAAAGGCGTAACTCCGTTCCAACACCAGAGGCATATAAACAGAGTTGCTATTTTAAGAAAATCCACCATTTTGCTTGTGCACACAGAGTGGAGAATTTTGAAACACTGTCATCTCTATGAGAAAGGAAGGTGTTCTCAGAAATTATTAGTGATATCCCCAACCAAGGAGCTTTGCTTCTCCTCCATTACCACCCCCACATACCCCAGTTCCCCATGCTCCTGGAAATGTCTTTGTCCCTTCTCCCATGCTGACCGTTGCCCCCCCCCCCCAATCCATGCCTGGAACTGCCTCCCTGAACGCATTCGATCTGCTCCCTCCCCTGCAGAAAACCTTCCTCTTCCACCAGGTCTATCCTAGTTCCCTACTCCCCCCAGCAGACCACTCATCAATGCTGTCCTTTCACTCAGCATCCCTTCTCCCCTGTACGTAAGCAAAACACACGCATCTATGACTTCTCAACTTCATGAATGTTCCCCTCTCCCTTGTATTTCCTAGATTATAAGGCCTCTCAAGGCAGGGACCTATCTCTAATTAGGATTGTTCAGTGCCAGGTACTTGGTTGGCACTATAGAAATAATAATGTTAATAATAATTAATGGGAGTAAAATACCCCTAGTCACCACTTGTGAGGCCACTTTAACATCTCTAAAATGATACTGGTTGTTTCATAACTTGGGTTAGGCTAGCTTGTAGGTTAATTTATGGCGTTTTAAGAAGCACCCTTTTCATCACCTAGCTGGAAAAAGGCCACAGATAGCAATAATTAGCAGATGCAGGTTTAGCAACAACACTGAATCTTTTCTGTGTTTATTTCACTGGATAGCTTCCATGTTAGATGCATTTGAAGATGTTAATGTTATCTTGCACAATTAAAGCTTTACAAATATTATAAAGCCAGATTTTGTTTATTTTATTTATAATATCTACTTCTATTATAGAGTGCTCTTTGCATTTAATGCAAGGTATGAAAAAGCAGCACCTTTATTGACTTTTATATCTTCATTAAAACAGCTATAAAACCTCTTACAGAAAACCAAGAGCATGGTGCCAACATTGTTTCTTGCTGTTCTCAGTGCTCAGAAAAACAAATTTTAAAAAAATTTGGTCACAAAAGTTAATACAGTTCAAGCGTATAATTCAGGTAATGTGTAAAATGCAAAAACTGCATACAGTGCCTTGGCAGTCCTTGTAATGTATACAATATTAGCTTAATTATACACTTCAACAAAAGATTCCATATAATCCCTTGGAATTTTATACATGGCCAAGGTATGTTAAAGTGTGAAATACAGGAAACATATACAATGTCTAGGCACTCTATAAAATGCCTCCTGATCATCACTTTCACAATGTACACACTACTTAAACATTGGGCAGAATACCCAATTCTACATTTTCCACACACCTAGACAAAGTGTAGAACAGGCCTAATTATATATTTCACTCAACATCAGTCAGGTTTTCTTTACAGTAACTAGGCCATAGTGCAGAAACATTCCTAAGTAAATACTTTGACTATGCATTTTTGGCAATGCGTACAGAATTCTGCAGAATATTTACTTCTAAACTTTGCCTGCAATAAACACACAACCAAACCTCATCCACCAAGTACAGCCCTGAGGTGCCTTCCTGTACAAGCATGAAAAGGCATTCAGGGGCAGGGATGGAAGACAGTGGAACTATTTAATCCTGGATCCCATAGCCCCAATCCTTGGTTCATAAATCCTCCCTGTATCTCTATGCTCAGAAATAATCAGTAGAGCTGTGTTCTAATGGGGATAGACAGCCTTCTGCATGGACTCCCCAAATCCTGCTCCACAGCAGAACCAATACGTCTGGGACGCTCCAAAAATGCAGGGAAGCATGGTGTAATGAGACCAGCTGTGTGTTCTAAAAGACCAATTTCTTGATCATCTCTATATGTTGAAGAGTTTTAATGTATCATCTTCTCATGAACAGTTACAAATCACAACTCCAGCCATTGGCACAGCCTATCTGCTGTGCTGCAGCTCACATTTTCTCACGCTCACATTTTCTCACAGGTCTTTCCTCTCAAACAGAGAGATGCAAAGTTGCAAATGCAGGAGTGGGGTGCAATTTGTATGCCTCTAGCATGCGGAGGCTGCATGCGTTACAAAAGTTAAACGCTCGTCAGTGGGAAAGGCTGCTTGCCACCACCGTGGTGTTGAAACTCCTCCTGTGCCAGTGTTTGGCAACTGGCAGCTTTTCCAACCCTTTCAGCTGCAGGCAAGCAGTAGAAAAACTGACAGTGCAAACAAAACAAAAAAAGATTCTTCATATTTTTTTTTAAATGCAAAAAATGCTCAGCCAAATAAGTTCCCAATCACTTCAAACCCTGCTGTTCCATTCAGCTGTTTTATTAATGAAGCAAAAACCAGCTGGTACACCAGATTATTGTGAACTTTAAGCAAATGACACTAAATATCATCTACACTGTCCAAACCTGCAGTTCCATTTCAAAAGCAGCCTTTCGTTGAGGGGAAAATACCCGCTTTTCAAGTTTTTTCCCCCCATAATTTTTAAATAAACGAGGTTATTCCTCTCTGTTCCCACATCACATATGAGCACTTGTTTACTGCAGGTGGCTTGTGAGTAGGATAGCCCACTTGAATGTAATTCAGAAGTAGGTGGTACTACATAGCACTTGAATGGGGTATTAAGAGTGGAGATGTAGTCATCTAGGATCTTTGCAAAGAGGCAGCCAAGTCATATAAATTTCTGCTTAGTAACTTGGCTGGCTTTTAAAATAAACTAAATTAAAAAAGGAAAGAAAATAAGAGCTGACTTTCAAGTCCTGAACACTCTCTTGGTCACAATTCTGTAGCCAGAGAAAGAATCTCAACATTTCTTAAATGTTCTACATTCCCCCGAAACTTGTAAACTGTTAAAACCCCACCCGGGATGCCTCAGACTGTCATTCCTGGGCCAATGGAATCAGTCCCATTTAGCAGACTAAGCAAGCAATCTGGGAGAGAATGTGGAAAACACATCCAAAACAGAACATCACTTTTTCATGGCAGGTAGTATGGCGCTTCCTTTCATACCCTAGATCAGCCCAATTAGTGACTCATTACTTTCAATAACATTTTCCCCAAACTTCCCTTTCCCTTCACATTTTTCCATGATTGCCCTAAAAACTAAAGTATGGTCTCTCAGAAATGCCAGAAGTCGCCTCCTCCTATTACTATGGATCCCACCCCATCCCCGCCAGTGATTCTTGGGTGTTTCCCTCAAGTTATTGATCCTTCTTTCCTTCTCCTACACACATACCCTCTCTTCTGGGTTTTTACTTTGCATTCTTCTGTGCACTTATTGCATCTATATACCTGGCCTCATTCCCATTATTTAATGGGAATCTCAATGGGGCCACACAGATAAAACAGTTTGGAATCCTCTGCCACATGGGAAAAAAGATTGGAGCATGAGCAGGGACTCCTCGTGCACCTCTTTCAGTGGGGCTGAGAGGACAGTAACAAAGACATGTGAAGTTGTGATCCTGATTGCTACAACATGCATAGATGGTGTCATCACCAGCTTGGGGGCTCTTCTCTAGAAAAAAATATCCAACTCCTCAACATCCATAGAATCACATTTCTTCCTTGTCCCATCCCTTCTCTTCTCACCATTATCCATAGTCATTCTCTTGCCAGAACATTCCTTCCTTCCCTCAACTCTGTAGCCTCTTATCATGAAAGTCCTACAAGTCAGAAATACAATGGCCTGAGAGGCTAAAGGTTTTGACCTATAAAGCCTTAAATGGCTTTGACCCCAGGTACCTGAAAGACCGCCTACTCCTTCATGTCCTGTCACAGCCTCTGAGATCCACCAGGTACCTGCAAGTACCATCTTCCCAAGAGGTTTTACAGCTAGGGCATGCAGAGAGGCGTTCTCAGTGACTGCCCCAGGATTATGGAACTCCCTCCTCTTATTATTATTATGAAGCATTTGTATAGCGCCGGCTGTGTACCTGGCGCTTTACAGAACAGTAAGTTAAGCCCAAGCCTGTTCAGCTTCTGGGAATGTTGTAAAACCTTTGACTGGCCAGGCATTTGACAGGAAGGGATAAGATTTTGGGGGGGNTTTTTTTAAACATGTTTTTATTGATTGCAAGCCATCCTGACACTTGATGGGAAGGGCAGCATATACATTTAAATAAAACAAACAAGTCAAGATAACCATCACGAAGGACTGTGCATGTGGGTATGATTTGATATAGCACCAACTACCGAGTGTCTCTCCTGCCACTTAGCTCTTGCTTATTTCCACCGATGCCGGATCGGGACCACAAAGGGCTTAAACTTCCATCAACCTCAGGCTGCAGTCTAGCAGAGTGCCTACTACGATCCAATTTTCCTTTGTGTTTTAGAGTCCAGTCTCATTTAATCAATGAGAATTAGTCCCCTAGTACTTCAAGACATCAGGCATTTTGACATTTCTGGAGCATGGGCACTACAGTCTACATTTATACGGCTTGGACACCATCAGCCCAACCCTAAACTCCGTGCACTGTGCAAAAGGGTGCACTCACAGTGTGCGCACAACTCACACGCAACCCGTCTGTAGGGAATGTGTCATGTACACAACCTGCATGCAAGCCACGCACACATGAGCTTAGGATCGGGGCCAATATCATTTCACAAGCATTATTTGAACCAGTACTCAACCTGCAGACAAAAAACAGAAAAAACCCTGGTTGGTAATAATTAATGCAATTTAATGATCAAGCAATCTACATTCTGTAGGACATGTGGATCAAGAACCAAAACCATTTTTATCTCAGCAGGTTTAAAGAAGTATCTCCTCCAAATTTTCTCCGTTATTTTAATGCTAACCCTAACAGAACAGTTTTAACAAAATAAAGAGTGGAAAATAAATTACCCTTCATGTAATCAATACCTGTTAAAAATACAGTAAATACTGCCTAGAAATGATTATAAAAAGCTTTTTTGATCCTAGAGGACATCTGGTACCTATTTTAGAAAAGAAAAAAAAAACATTGGGGCTAGTAGTAGGAAAAAAATCTGCAACTGCTAAAACATTTTGTCTAATAAAATTAATTTGATCCGTAAGAGAAACTGGACGTTCGCTATTTTTCTGAAATGTATACGTTGTTGAAGAGGCTGAAAGTTTTACCTATTTCCGTCTTTTGACTGCTGCTAAAAATTCAAACATTTCAAAGAAAGCGCACACCCATGCGTGCTAGCCCTTTTAAAATCAGTTCCTGGAGGATAGGTTCATTAAGAGCTATTATCCAGGTATGTTGGGGGATGTAACGCCTGACCGTCAGGAGCTGGGAGTGAACAGCAGGGAACGTATCACTTCATTGTGACCTGCTGGGTACTTCTCTGAAGCGGCTGAAAACGGCCACTGTCTGAGACAGGATACTGGGTTTGATGGAGCACTGGTTGGACCCAATATGGCACTTATGTTCTTAAAGTAGCTGCCCCTTTTCATAGACATTTTGGATAATGCAATTCATTGCAGAGGCTACTTAATGTTTATCATCCAGCACCACACTTACTCAGTGATTGCAAGTGAGGTCTCGCACATGAAGAGGTTACAAATTCCCCAAAATATCACGCTAGATCTAATCTAAATCTTTTTTTAAAAAGAAAGAAAAAGAAAAAAATCACTGCTTGCAAAATATTTCCAAGACACAACTGCTGTGTAATGTTCAAAATATACTTTAGAAAAAATACACTTTATATTCAATGCACATCTACACATTTTTTCATTGCATCCTAAGACCAATGTATAAAGAGGCCAACCATTTTTCTTACATAGCACTGAGAAGACTTCTTTGATTTTGGAGGAGGAGCTTACTGACCTAAACAAAAGACAACTGCTTTAAAGCAGCATGGATGCAATATTGGGCATTTTCAGACAAGACACTCTCCACACACTACTCACCTACCTGCAGTGTTGCCCTATAACACGTATAGTGGGTCGAGTGTGTCTTGTCTAAAAATGTCCATTGTTTTGTTCTTTGGTTTTCATCTTTTCCAGCCTTATTTTCAATCATGCACAATATAAATGTCTGAAGATCTTAGGACATACTCTCCAGTACAGAAGAAATAGCATTAATTCCAGTGACATAACAACCTAAACATCTACAACCATTATTTTAAGAATGGTTCATTAAACAACTATGGTTCAGTCAGGTGGTTCAGTCTAGTTGAAGACTACCATTAAAAAAACCAAGAATGGCTAGTAACTAAGCACAATCCTAGTGTTTGAAGCTAGCCCTCCGAACTAAACACTGTGGTATTCCCCTTAACTTATTAACTATAGCACCAAGCAATTTCCACAGACTCTCTATCACTTTTTGAAAAGCTATAGAATACTGTTTTTATAACACATTCCGGGTAGCTTTGATCTATCTTATACTCAGGTGACTTTCATACCACTTCTCTAATCACATCCCAATCTATTTCTATCAATATAAGTGAGTGCTTTAGTATTAAAAATTCCTGAAGTTAAAAAAAACCCAGCTTCATACATACATATATCATGAGTTACTTTGCTTATACTATTTTCTTCATCAGTTTGATAGATAACAGACATATATAGCAAATATCTCCTAGTGGAAAACAAGCAAATATATCCCAAGCAATATACTCAAGCAATACTTCCAATTTTAATGGCTTTTTTAAAATGAATGCTTGCTTGACTAATTATGTCTGTAACGTAAAGAACCATTGGCAATTAAGACAACAGTACACTACTGCTCTTCAGCTCATAAGCAGATATAACCAAGAACTCTGTTCCCTGTCATTGATTCTCCTCAGAGATCTGAAAACCAGTTATACAAGAAACAAAACCACATATCACATCAGCAAGGATGGAATTCACATACTTTATACTGGGACGAAGGAGGGCAATATATTAAACCACCAACGAACAAGAAATGAGGGCCCTGATATGCCAGCGTGTCAATCTCCCACATATGGAAAAAAAATATTAAGATATCCTAGTAAATAAATACATCCTCTACCCTTACAAAGAAACTCCGTATTCAGCCTAACATCTCTTTAAAAAAAGTAAAACAAGAGTGGAATCTATGATAGTTTCAATCCTTAGGGAAAACCAATACTTCACCTGCATCTAACCTTGCAAACAAATATTAGGTTGTCCTCTCCTCCATTTCTTGATATGTTTTACGCAATGGAAAGCAAGGAGGAAATGTGAAGAAAAAATTGTTTGCAAAATACAGTATCTAGCACACAGCATTGTTTGTTTAATTGTTTCTCCAAAATTAGTTCATAAAAAGTATTGTCTTTCTCACCATATGAAAGAAAACATGCCCATTTACACAAAGTTCTCCTGACACACACTGCAAATTAACTGCTGCATGTAGACAAAAAAATACACACAAAGCAGAAAACATTTAATCTGAAAACAGTGTAGCAAGCTGGATAATTACTTTGCGTACAGGGATCCGAGTTCAGATTCTGAAGATTTAAAAAACTTATTGGCAGACATGACACTTCACAAGCAACGAAACACTAGACCATATTCCAGAACACATTCAACCTGAAGACTCATTTCTCACTAACCTTGATCCTGTGACTAACTCTTCCCTTTTGGATGTCCCATTAAAAGTTGGTGGTATTATTGGCACACACAATGATTGCAGCTGCACATCTTACATTTTTATACTCTCTTCACACTTAAAAATTAAACATTCTGTAGGCATAAAATGCCTGTGTCTCTTTAAAACTTGTTTCCCCCTATTCTTGCACACAGTATAATTTTCCCTACCAGATTGATCTGTACCACTTTTCTTTTGGATAATCAAAGGATAGCCATTAGCACAATGTCTTCAGCCTGATCGTGTCTTTGTAATGTCTCACTGACCACTTGTTAGCTACCACCCTCTTGCTATGACTTTATAAGGCCACGCATTGAAGACACACATCAAGTCATACTTGCATTGACAAAAAGACCAATACCAGACTAATCCACACTAAGAAACAAGGCAGTTATGCCGAAGTTACTGTAGGCAGAAAATACAGAACAAATAATCTGACAATACCAAGTTCTTCTAAACACAATACTAAACTTCTTCAGCACATTCTACAAACTCCATTTCAGTGAACTAAAAGTTATTCAAGCTTAAACTGATCATCCACTAACGTGCATCAAACAGTAATAACACATTTTTAAAAACATAGTTAACATCCCAAAAAGCTTATTGCCAGTTCTTCAATTTCCTTAAAGGATTGTAAACATTTACTTCTGAGATTCCCTATCTTTCAGGCCCCATATATAAATACTTCTGTGAGGTAAACAAAACAGCGGACACAGAGTTGTGTGCATTTACGGAAACGCTCCATTCGGTATATGGTAGTTTTCAGACCACTATGCAGTCATTAACATCTGGTTGTCACAGTACAACATCCTTTCTCCAAATTATGAGTATAGATATACCTGCCAGGAGCAAAGTCCACACTCACCCCATAGTCACTCATTCATTCATTGGATAAAATGTATATCCTATGTTGCCTCAGAATGCGGCACAGAATCAGAGTCCATGCCACCACAAGGGAGCACACGTACTCCTGAGCAGTAGGTAACTACGTTCCAATGCCAACACAGTTAACTACTTTGCAGGAAAAAAATTATGTACAAGCATAAACAATCTTGTGACTCTACAAAGCAATGCCATGGACAGTATATTAAATATTCGATGGGATCATAACCCCCATCCGCAGATGGCACAACCCTTCTTGGCATCATGACTTATAACTTGGAAACCTCTATCTTAGAACTTGGGATTGCCAAACTCTTTTAGTTTTCAATGTCAAAATTGATTCATATACAATCTAAGAAAAAAATACACAAAATCAAAACCTCTCCACTTAACCATTTGCAAGGCTTGAAAAATTCACATTCGGCCTACCAGATATCCAGGTTTCAACCAGGGTAATACACACAGATGCTAGTCATGGTTTAGCATTAAGTTACACTACATTAGAACAGCCACACCAACAACAAAATCAGCACAGCTAAAGTTTTTGATTCTGCAGAAGATGACTGCACTCTCCAAGAAAAAATTTCTACTCACACTTGAACACATGGATTTTAAGGCCTATGACAGAGCTAAAACGTACATTTTTGGTAACTTTGTCTTTAAATGAAGCAAAGAAAATAACAGGCCACTTGTATTGCTGCAACAGAATATTTAGTAGAATATTTATCGCCCTTCTCCAAGGACTCAACGGCTTACAAAATAAGAACTATAAAATACAATCAAATACATTTAAAAACCCTTAACGCCCACATCATCCCACCCACCCTTTATCTCCACCTGCCACCCACCAATCCTCCTCCCCAAATCCCTATACCCAAGTCCACCCTATTCCTGCCTGCCAAACACCTGGCCAAACAAAAAGCTCTTACATCTCCTCTGGCAGCAACTGAGAATGCTTCCCTGTGTGCCCTTGTTGCAGCAACTTCATGGGTAGTTGGCACTTGCAAGAGGGCGCCCTCAGCTGACCTCCGAGGCTGTGATGGTACAAAGGAGAAGAGGCGGTCTTTCAGATACCTAGGGCCCACGCCATTAAGGGCTTTCTAGGTAAAAACCAGCACCTTGAATTGCGCCCAGAAGACTATTGGCAGTCAGTGCAGACTGTAGAGCACCAGCGTAATGGACTCCCGACAACCTATCACCAACAGAAGTTGAGCTGGCACATTCTGTACCAACCACAGCTTCCAACAGTCTTCAAGGGGAGCCCCACGTAGAACACATTGAAGTAGTCTAGCCTTGAGGTTATGAAGGCATGGATGGCTGTGGCCAGATCCGAATCCCAATAGAAAAGGTTGCAGTCTTTTCACCAGATGAAGTTGGTAAAAAGAGCTGCTGGCCACTGCTGAAACCTGACAATCCAGGCACAACAATGGAACCAAGAGCACCCCAAGGCTGTGTACCTGCGTGACCATGGGAGGCCAGTCCCCCATCAATGACAAGGCTTCTCACCTCCCCCAGGTCACAAGATTGGCCAGCCATCATCACCTCAGTCTTATCTAGATTCAGCTTCAATCAGCTTGCCCACATCAAGTCCCCAATGGCAGCCAGGCACTGGGTAAGCAGTAAGCACAGACACTGCAGGACCCGGGTCAGATGGAAAGGAGAGATAAAGCTGGGTGTCATAGGCCTATTGATAGTACACCACTCCAGATCTCTAAACAAACTCACCAAGGGACCTCAGATACACGCTGAACAGGAGTGGAGGCAAGATGGAACCCTGTGGGACCCCACAAGTGAGCTCCTGCGGGGATGATGAGCCACCGCCCATCACCACCCTCTGGGTTCTCCTAGCCAGGAATGAGCAGAACCACTCAAGAACAGTCCCATGCACCCCACCCAGGTCCCATAGCCATTTGAACAACATCCCATGGTCAACAGTATCAAAGGCTATCAAAATATCTAACAATCAAAAGGGTATAATTATCCTACAATTTCCAAATAGAGATTGTCAAACAAGGTCGCAACTGTGTGCCTGAAGCTGCAAGGCGACCACCCATTCAATAACCTCCGCTAAAAAGGAGCGGTTAAGAGACAGGGCAATAGCCAGCAGGGAAGTCAACATCAAGAGATGGTTTCTTCAGCAGAGGGTGGACGACTGCATTCTTGAGGCAGTAAGACACCCTGCTCTCCCTAAGGGCGGCATTGACAACCTCAGCCAGCAATGCTCTCTATGTCTCCTAGCTGGCTTTCACTATCCAGGATGGGCATGGATCTAATATACAACTGGTCGCCCACACCCCTCCAAGCACATCCTCTGCATCAGTAGGGGAGATTAACTGAAGCTGATCCAAACCCTGGCCTCCTCAATCCCAAACTCTGACTCTACACTCAAACTAGCAATGCCCAAGTAAGCCAAATACAAGCGCCTTTGTCTGTAAAGTAGGTGGCAAACTTGTCACAGCGGGTAGCCAGTGACTAACTCCAGGTGGAGACAGCCAGGATTTAATAAGCTATTCACCACCTGGAAAAGCTCCACTGGACGGCACTTTGCAGATGCTATGGACAAGAATATTAAATGAGAATACACATGAATAAGTATAAGAAAACAATAAATTAAGTAAAAACAAACAACAATAAATGTTAAATAAGAAAACACACTGATAATAAAGTTCTCAAGAAGGTATTTTGAGTCTCCACTGGATCTGCTTGGGGATGTGGCCTGTCATGCTAACAAACTATCCAACATTTAAATGGACAGAAGATTTGGCATGTGTATTTATTATTATTATTTATATAGTAGCAGCAGTGAAGCTGGCACTGTACAATCAATAGTTAGAGACAGGTCCCTACCCCAGGGGGCTTACAATCTAAAAGAGAAGAGGGAGGAGGAGACAAGGGACGGGTGAACATCGGGAAAGACAAGGATACATCCATGAGGTTGAGAAGTTACAGGTGCATGTGCTTCACTTAGTTACAGGGAACTAGATGCTGAGTGAGTGAGGGGGGAAGGGGACACAATTTCGCTCCTGGAGGAGGCTCGGTTGGCTCCCACACACCTGCTGTTTTGGCGTGTATGTAAAACCTGGCTGTTCCGTCAGGCTTTTGGGGAGGGGGAGTGGGTTTCCCCATTTATTGTATTTTTTAATTGTTTTTTAAAAATTGTGTTTTTATTGAATGTTGTTCGCCGCCCCGGGCTGCCCTGAGGGCAGGAGAGGCGGGATATAAATTTTAATTAATTAAATAAATAAATAAATAAAATTTAAAACTTTCAGTCATGACAAGCTAGGGAAAGCTTGACAGTAGAAGTAAGTTTTCAGGAGGGATTTGAAAATTGGGAGGGAGGGAGCAGAATGAATGAATCCCAGGGAGGGAATTCCAGGCATGGGGGGCAAAAAGGGAGAAGGGGCAAAGGTGTTTAGAGGAGCAAGGGGTTCAAAAGCAGGCAAGAGAGGGAGCAGAGGAGGCCCAGACAGGAGTGTGGCTGGATACAGGAGCAAAGAGATATGGGGGAACACGGCCATGAAGAGCCTTGAAGGTGAAGACCAGGAGCTTGCGCTAAATGCGTTCATAGAGGGAGCCAGTGTAGGGTGAAGAGGAGGGACTGAACATGGTCAAAGCAACTGGCAAGATGGATGATTTTAGAGAGTTAAACAGAGATGAGGAGGGCAAGGTCAGAGGAGGGGAGACCTCGCTCTTTCCGGACTAGAGATGTCAGGTGGGACATAGGTTGTTGCTCTTCCCAGGTGAGAGAAGAGCATGGACTACGTTTTTTTTGGTGGAAACAGTAAGACATTTTAGCCGTATTATACAAAGCAAAGTGATGGGATTTAGCAACAGCCTGGATCCAAGGCATAAAGGAGAGGAAATTGAGAGGGAAGTAGGAGGGGAATACTTTGGGTGAAAGATGAAGAATTTGGTCTTGAGTTGGTGGCAAGACATCCAAGCAGAGAGGTCAGACACACATCAGGAATATGAGACTGAATGAAGGGAGAGAACGCGAGAGTGGAGAGAGAGTATTTATTCATTTATTTTATTTCAATTATTTATACCCCGCTCCTCTTGCCAATGGCAACTTGGGGCGGCTTCCAATATAAATTTCAATAAAACAATATATAAAATAATATAAATATAAATATTTATAAATGTAAATATAATATAAATATAAATATAAATAAATGTAGGTCAGCAGCATACAGGTGATATTGGAAGCTGTGAGAGTCACTGAGTTTACCCAGAAAGAGAGTGTAATGGGAGAAGAGAAGAAGGAAAATGGGAAGAGCCCAGGAAACTCCCACAGAGAGGGGAAGCGACAGAGGATGTATGAGCAAGAGAAACATTAAAGGAGCAGTTAGAGAGATATGAAGAGAACCAGTTGAGAACGTAGTCCCAAAAAGCAAGGGAGCATAGCGAATCCAGGAGGCAGTCACAGTCAACAGTGTCAAAGCAGCAGAGAGATCAAGGACAACTAGAATGGAGTAGAGGCCCTTAGACTGAGCTAAGAGAAGATCATTCGTGATTTTAGTGAGGGCAGTCTCTGTCGAGTGGAGATAAAGGGGGGTCATGGAAGGAATTTGAAGAGAGGAAATCAAAACAGCGCATGAAGACAGCCCACTCCTGGAGCTTGGAAGTGAAAGGTAAGAGCAAAATGGGACGATAGCTGGAAGAGGTGGATGCATCAAGAGTGGCCACCTTAAGTTTAGGGGAGACAGTGGTGTTTGAAAGCCAGTGGAGAGACTGATGAAGCGCAGTACAGAAAGCTCAATGGTGGGGGCAATCACTGTTAAGAGGCAAGAGGAGATGGAGACAAGGGTTCAGGTGGAAGGGTTGGATGAAGAGAGGAGGGAGGTGACCTCATAAAGGGAAGCTAGGGAGAAGGAGAGAGGCAGGAGGGGAAATAGCAGGGAAGGAAATGGGGGAGGGAGAGAGTTGAGAAGGAATAGCAAGGTAGAGTGCAGAGGTCCTGATCCATAGCAAAACATCAGGAGGCACATTTAGACTCCTGATTTACACTTAACTACCCTGAGCAATTTAAGTCATAATTAAAAGACAATTGATGAAGCAAATGAGATGTTATTCATATGCTTTAAATTGTTCCTTTTTAGCAGAATGCTCTAATACCTCCCCTATAGTCCAAGTAATGATAGAAGAAAAAAATCTTTTAAAAAGCCAAAGATAAAAGTTCCATGCTCTTGATGATCAGGGAATATATTTGTACACAATTCCACATAGGTGTTCCAAGTACTACTAACTTAGCAGGCATTTCTTAGCCATTTTTAAACAGGACGTGTCCACGTAGATCCACCCATCACCCACCCACCTGAGCACCCATCCGAAGCCAGTGTGGGTGGGCGCATGCTTCCGTGACCCACACTGCCCACTCACAGAGTATCAGAAAAAAATCTGGCATGCGCCCAGCAGGGGCAGGAGTGGGTGCTGCTGGGTAGCGGCACACAGCCAGCACACAACCATCCCAGCCTCTTTAAATCCCACACACACACCCGTGCTCACCAGACTTCTGTCAGCATTCCACATGGTGCACATGGACCTGCCCCCAGGAGTGCCCATTTTAAAACGACCTTGGTTTGTACAGTATGCATGCTGAAAACAAGTCATATATTCTATGTCTAGATCACCTCCTGCTTGTCACAAACTGAAAACTGTGGGAGAGTGTGAAGCAAGCCCACTGCCTTTTCATTGAAGTGCTAAAAACTTTACATAAAGCAGTTACAATACATTTTGCATAAACTTCCACTGAATGTCCGCCTTCCTACATATGGCTATTAACAAATGTTAAAACAGTATGTCTAAGTCTAGGGTTAAAAATAAGCTCCAACAAATAGTGTCAATGTAATACCATAACTACCACTATTTTTACTTTCTGCTGTCCTGATGCTCATTTAGATAACTGAATTTCTATTATTTTGAAACTGAAGAACTGCAACTGCTGCACACCAGTACTAGAAGACAAGCAAACTTCCACTAGAAACAAGGGCCTAAAGCCATAAAACTCTCACATTACCATCCCAATCATGCCCATATTACCCTTTCGTTAACATCAGCACTGTTTGTGGAACATTTCAGAAGATCTACTTATATTTAGCTAGGCAGGTATAGGGCCTCATTGCCACAGCATTTGAGTGCCACAAATGAAAGATCTAACACGCATCTAGCATTAAGCCTTATAAAACCTCAGAGAAGTCTGTGATCTCTGCCTAAGGAAATTAGTTCTTTTTTTAATATGGAAATGGTGATTTCTGTTAACCTAGCTTACACTGACCCTCCCCCACCCCCTGCCAGAACACATGCACACCCCTGAACAGCAGGCCCTTTCTAAAAACCCAGGATCAAGGGCTTTGGGGGCTGGGAATAAGCGAGACCATAAGCTTGCAATTTTTCTTCATTGTGCATCTGTCAATATCTCCAGTTTCAGGAGTTCTTAAGCTCTCTTAACACACACACACACGCACACAAGTGTCTGTTTTGAGATGCCTCCCTCTTCTCCGCCACCATTTGGAACAAGAGGCTAATTTCCCAGTCACCTTCACATTACTTCCTTGCGTTAGCTACTTGGAAATGTAATATTAGGGATGTGTTTGTAGCTGTCTTAGCAGCAAGACTCCCAAATGCAGCATGGCCATCCAGCTCTTCGCAGACGGTACTTTGGAAGCCTGTTATATTGAATAAAGGTTGGTGCATTAAAGTTACTTTAGTAAGATTTAGCAGTTAATGCTGCAAAAATTCATTCTCATCCCATCTCATCGGATGAGAGTCCTAGTCTTGCAGACACTTAAATTTACAAACTGCAAGTATTTTCACCCAACTCATTAGAACAATGCACACATGTCAAGTTAAGCATCCATTTAAACCAGGGATAGGGAACCTCAGGTCCAGAGTCCAAATGTGACCCACGGCTATTTTTTATTTGGTCCCTAGATCCAGTTTCTACCCCAGGCACTGAAAGACTGAGCTCAGAGGAAAGGGGCAGAGATGAGGGCATGCACACAAAGATAGGGACAGACCTATGGCACAGATCCATGGTCTAAACATTTGTCTTCATGCACACAACCCTTAAGCACTCCCACTCCGAACTTCTAGGTGGCCCTTAGAGCCTGTACTAATTTTCAAAGCAGCCCCAAGAGAGGAACGGTTCACCACGCCGGATGTATGCCCTTGCAAGATGAGGGACCAAATCATTTCCATCACACAGGAATAAATGTTCACAGAAGTAGATTTCTAAGTTGCAACCTCTTTGGACCCGAGACATTGTTTTATTTGACTACAAAGTGTCATGTGCATTTATGGCACAATATAAACAACAGCTGGTATATATTACCTGCTGTCCTTTTGGAACATTTTCCTGTTTTGTTATTCAGTCCTTTAAGTGTGACATTACACTTCAGAGATATTTTAAAATTACACTGTGAAACAACTAGAGAATACTTTTAAACACTAAACCAATGTCAATGTTTATTCATTAGCATAGCCATAAGCCATTGCTAGACTTACATACACATAACCAACACATAACACAACACAAGACTACAAGAAAGATAAAACCAGAGTTACATACCCCATATTCCAACACGCCTGGGCCCAAAAAAGGCCCACCAAGCCCCCTATGGGCATCTAATCTTCGGCCACCCCCACCAGTTCTAGACCGACTGATCCCTGGTCAAATGGGGTTAAGGGTCTAAAATTAATAAACTGGTGCCTCCTACTAAATGCAGCAATCAAAAACTTCATCACAGCAGCAGTGGTGTCCGAGTGGGCATCTCTAAGCAAATGTCCCAATCTCCTCTCGTCAGGCCATGAGCAGCGGCTAGGGAAACGAGGCCCCAGTACCCCCGTTCGCAACTGGTCATACAGGTGACATCTGAAAAACAGATGCTCAGAAGATTCGACCTCAAGCTGATTGAAGGGGCAAACTCTCTGCATAAAAGGGCCCCTAGCAAGTCTGCCCTCCCATAAGCTCGTTGGCAGGGCATTAAATCTTACGGCCATCATCAACCACTTGCCTCTGGCAGAATACTTCTCGGCCAAATAATGGGCTAGGTTGTCAATCTGTGGGACCCACCTCAAATAGTGGAGCATGTGGACGGAGGCTGCCACCCGGTCCCTCTCCTCCTGCAGGTCCACATCCTCCCACCAGCGCCTGATTTCTACCGCCACCACCCCTGGTTCCTTAGAAAGGATATAAGGGCGGGAAAAACCCAATCTATTAAGGTGGGCCTCAGCCCTCCAGGCCCACTGAGTCCTAAAGCTATCTGCCTGAAGATGGGGGAACAACCCCTTCTGGCGTGAGTCGAGGAGCCTAAACCAAAACTTATGGGCCCTAACCCAAGCCCAAAAGAACTACCTCCGCTGGCCCAATTCAAGGCGAATGGCTGCCCCCAGGGTTCCCCCTGGGGCCCTAAGGAGCGCCCTAAGAAAAATTAACTGGACTCTGTCCAAATGAGGGATAGTAAAAGGTGCCCAAAGGTCCATACCATAAAGGGCCTGAGTAGAGGACTTGGCATTAAAGGCCCGTAGGGCCAGCTTGAACTCTACTCTCCCCGACACTAAACCATCTTCAGGAGAATAAAAGCAAGAGAGAAATAAAAACTGGCTATTTGTCTCCGACAAAACGCTTTGCAGCTTATTTCCAACCCAGTCACACTCACTCCAACATATACTCCATGGGCGTTTTCAGAAGGACAAACTATGCTGGGATAATTAGAATACTCTCCCATGATTATTATCCCGGAATAACAAAGTGGTACCTTTTTAGACAGATATTTCTGTCCCAGGATAACTTAATTCCGGGATAATCCATGTGAACAGTACGTTGTGAGTAGAGTCTCTGGGATGAATTAAAAATCCTGCAGTACTTTTCTGCAGAGTTCACTGCAATGTTTTCTGCTATTCAAACGTCACATCCTCTGTGCAGCTGAGCATTTCTGAGCACATACCTTGCCGTTGGCTCTGTGGCACTAATCACCGGGATAGATGACCATCCCTGGATATGCCATTCAGACGGACATTATCCTGGGATAGTTTAACAACCAGTTATTATAAACCCCAGCGATTCGGGTTTTATAACAACCTGATATTTTTGTTATCCCAGGATAATAATCACCGTTGACAGCATTTAAATGGACAAACTATCCCTCCCCTATAAGTGATAATGCACTTATCCCGCATTACGTGTCCGTCTGAAAACACCCTAAACTACAAGCTGATGCAATTGCAGACAATTCTGAGGTAAACATTTCTGTGGAAAACTTGGTTGCAGGGTTCCATTTTTTAAAAAAGACATTCTTTAAAGAATTTCAGATGGGAGAAATAAAGAATCCATACCCAGTTACTGGAGTAAATGTAGTAGAAAGCAAGCACTACACAAAAATTAACACATTTGGTCGCTTTAAACAATCAGTCATTTATCAAAATTATTTGAAAATGTAACTTAGAAATTAAATTGGCCAGAAACGTAACACATTTTGCTACAAAAAGTACCCTCTAATCTTAGTGTGTATAGCAAAGGACACACTGTTGTCCATAGATTTGTCATAATACACATAAACTCCAGTTTCAGGCAAATTGTAATTATAATTAACACATCACGCAAGCCAAATTATCAGTTGCTTACATTTCAGAAAGGCAAGGATGCAACAGGGAGATGTTAAGCACCTCACAGGTCCCTAACACAGGGTGCTTTTAGACAACCACCTCTCCACCCCACTGCTGATGTTGCAGGGCTGCAGTGGTGCCCTATGGTGCCCTGCAACATGTATATGGATGGGAGGGGAAGTGCTTGTCTAAAGGTACCCACAGTTGTAAGCTTCTCCCCCCCAATAATTGGAAAATTAAAGTGTGTGTGTGTGTGTGACACTAGCATTACTGACAGAGGAGAGGGCATGGAGAATCCAGGTACAATGTGCTGCTTCACATTCATGATCATCCTGCCAGTCTACCCAGCAAAGTACTCCCTAAATCATCTCTAACTTTGGAGGCTTTCAAACAATCCCATTCCCACTTGCTTGGGAGTGCAAGGAGCATATTACTTTTTCAAGAAAGAGTTTTTCCTTTAACTCCACAGTCCCTTGGTTTTTTTTTTCCCTCCTGGGCCTGGAGCAGCTGGAAAGCCTGGGGCTGGATTTGAACTCTTTGCAGTAACTACAGGCCAGGAAGGGGAAATCAGTTCTGCAAGAGATTTCCATGCTGGCATGTGGGGATTTTAATTTTGCTTTGTTTTAAAGATTGGCCTTCTCGGATGTAACAAGACCTGGAGCATGCGGTTACATACTCCTTCTCCACAACAATTAAACTAACAAGCTGCGCCTCCAGAAGTGACATCCAATATCCCAGCGCTGCCTGCATTTAGGATGGAAGCAAAAACAACCAGCCCCCACCCCACCCCCAAACCTCCTGCAAAGAGAAAGAAATGGGGCGGGGGAGAGGATCCCTCCTTTTAGAGGCTCGCTCCCCCAGGAGCCGACTTGCTTGTTACAGAGCAGCAACAAAAGAGTTGAGGCCCAAAGCTCACACAAGACTCTGCAACTGTATCTGGCCCCAGGAATCAATCTCAGAGCGCACAGCTAGGTTACAAAGGAGCCATGTTCGGTTAGAAACTCCCAGGGCTCAGCTTCTTTCCCACAGAGGCAGGCACACTCCCTGCCCCCGGGGCCAGGAACACACAGCCCAGCAGCAGCGCTTTAAACTTTCCTGTCAGGAAAACTAGAGGCAGGAACAAGCCATGGCTGCGCCCAGCAGCCCTAATGGGACCCAAACTCTCGGCGCTTCCTCCTCTGTGTTGGGGAGCCAGGCAAACTCTTGTCCCGGCGGATCGCAAGCCCCGACTCCTCTCCAAAGCAGCCTGCTGCCCTTTCCCCCGTTATCGCCCCCTCCCTTGCCAGGAAGCGCCATATTGATCCCAGGCACCCTCGCCCTCCTCCATCCAGCTGCCCCCCGCCCCGCCGCTGCCCGTGTCGCCCCGCCGCGGCCCCGGCGGCCCCGCTCTCACCTTGGCGATCGCCTTCTTGTACCTAGTCACCGCTTGCTGGATCAGGCTGAAAACTTTCATGTTCCCGTCCCCGCAGGGCACGACCACCCGGGTCCTGCCGAAGCAGACGGTGACTTTCATCCTGCTCCCGCCGCCGGGGCCCCGCGTGTGGAGAGGCGACCCCCGGCCGGCCCCGCCCGGGCTGGAGAAGGAGGAGGCGGCGGCTGCTCCGCGCTCGGCTCGCTCGGTGCCCCCGGCCACCAGCCCCAGGAGCCCGGCCCGAGGGCGGCTGCGAACCTGGCCGAGTGCCGGCGGGGCTGGAGAGGCTCACATGCTCAGGAGCTGCCGGGGCGATGCCAGCACCGCGCTCCCCGCCTGGCTGCCTTGCTGGCTCCTCGCTGCCGCCTCCGGCCACCTGTTCGGCGTCTCCTCCTGCGCGCAGCGGCGGCGGCGGCTCTCTGGCTCCCTCCCAGGCAGCAGCAGGGGAAGGGCTGTCTCCCCGCGATGGCCGCGCAGGGCATTGCCGGTCTCTGCCTCCTTGCGAGTCGCCGCCGGGCCCGAGTGGGACTGCACACAGGCGTGGGGTCCTTCCCTCGGGGAACAGAACAGCCCCTCTAGCTGCTGGACGCTGCCCCTGGGACAGGGATCAACATCCCCCAGGCGGATTCCCCAAAGAATAAAGCGAAACTCATTCCAATGGTGAGTGGGGAGAGAGACATTCCCCGATCTCCCAGTCACTAACCCAAAAAAGTAAATACAAATCCGAGGCTGCAATCCCGGACCCACTGATCTCAATGATGGCAAAATTCCCATTACCTGTAATGGGTAAGGACCGCACTTCTTGCAGTGAATGACCCTAGCATAAGGGGCCCTCTAGGCTCCACCATGGAACTTACTGAAATGAATGAATGGAGCTGAAAACAATGGAGGCAACAAGAATGTCAGCTCGAAATAATGGGAATGTGCAAATGACAATAGGTTTTAATGGGCTGCCAAGTTATACGGTGCTTCTCTAACATGGAGGGCAAATGGGGAAAGGCTGGAATGACAGGTAGGAGGCCATAGGGACTAGGGAGTAGGCTGACAGCGATCAGATCACAGAGAGCAGGTGGAAAGACAGGGAAGACCTAGTGAAGGAGGTGGAATGGCAGGAAGAAGGCCATCGGGGAAAGGTGGAATGACAAAAGACTGGATGGAGTGACAGGGAAGAGGCAAGTGAGAGTGGGTGGAATGACAAAGAACTCTGGAGTTACAGGAGAGAGACTATGGGAAGTGGCTGGAATGGCAAAGGACAATGTAGAGTGACCAAGCAAGCCACAGGGTGCAAAAGAAATGGCCAGGGACTGGATGAAAGTTGAGAAATGCTCCTCATGTTGTAATTCCTCCCAGTCACTCAGTCCTTGGTAATTTTGTTAGCTCCCCATGCCCCCACCCATGTCCTTCCAAGACCCTTAACATTTCCCCTGCACTCCATTGTCCACTCTATGTAATTCCACCTTCTCCTGTCTCTCTCTCTCTCCCTGTCATTCTGCCCAGTACCCTTGTCATTCCACCCAATCCTTTATAATTCCATCTGCTTCCCATAAGGGACCCCACCCTGGTCTTTAGATATGTCTGCAAATAAATTTATATCCAGTATTAACAGCCATATAAATCTGCCACTGATTCAGTGCCAGGAGGTGGACTATTGACTTCAAGTGGGGTGTATTTGCAGGGAACCACTTCTTGAATCAGTGCTCAAATAAAGTGGGACTACACAGAGCCCCGGACAGAATAAAACTCTGTTTCCTGCTCCATAAGTAGCACAGTCATCTGTACTGTAACCTCACAATTTTTTCCTGTAGATCAGCAACCAGGCAAGTAAGAGGAAATAGCCATTTACACCTTTTTGAATAAAGCAATCCTCTGTCAATGTGTGTCTGTTCTTCCTAAGCATGACATTTACTGGAATAATAAAACAGAACCACAGAAACCACTGGCTACTCAATGGGAGACACTAGCCCTTCCCATAACCGTGGACAAGCTGTTTGCAGAGGACCATCTGACAGGACAATGGGCCCACAGTCCTGCAAGGTGTTCAAAGAGGTTGACTTCTTTTGCCCTTCAGAGCATACTCTGCATAGCAAGAGTGAGTTGAACTTATATCCCATCTTGCACAAGCATTATTTATTTATTTATTTATTTATTTTACACATTTATTCCCCGCCCCTCCTGCGAACAGCCCGGGGCGGCTTCCAGCAATAGAACTGTTTATATACATTATTTATAATAAAAATGATTAGTAAGTATTAATTAATAATTTCCAAATACAGACTGGAAACCTCACTGAAGTCAATAGATTTTTACAAATGTTGCTGATGGAACAATTTGAAGACAATGGAGTTGTACCATGTCAATGAGGCAGCCCAGAGAGCCTTTCACACTTTGATAAACATTCCCTGCCAGATGGGAAGAAATCAGCTGGATTTGCAAAACACAGGCTTTTGTGGGGGAAACACAGCTAGAAATGACATATTGTAAATAGAGCATATTAGTTCTGGAAGCACTGGGGGATAGTAAACATGGAACCATACACTGATCATTTTTTAGATCGGAAGCTCATTTCAATGCTAACAGGGCAGATAGGACCTTTGTTTCAGCATCTTATTCTGAAGGTCCCACACAGTGAATTGTATGTGAATTGTGTTCTCTACCTCAGAAGACTAAATAACCAAGGACATTTTTACATGAGATGCACCCACTCATGCCCACGCATGCTCATGCGTGGGTGCATTCCATTTGAAAGCAGTGGCAGGTGGGTGCGCTTGAGTAACACACACCTGCCCCCACCTCCGCCCCCACACCGCAACTGGCAAAAACACCTGTTGCTCCATGCAGGGGTATTTGTGGGGACACGGGAGGGAAGGATTTGCACCTGTGTGCAACCGCACCTCCCCCAAGTCATCTCTCCCCAGCCACGGCCCATTTTAAAAGGGCCCAAATCAGCTCTTTTAGATAGTGAGATGTAATTTTGTTAAGTCTAATTTTCCAAACCAATATAGAAAATAAATCTACCTGCTATAAAGTAGATCCACTACCAAAACAGTGAAATTTGCAAAACTGAAAGGACTGGGCTAATATTTTTCAGACATCTGAGATAATGCTTTTCCAGTACCTTGCAGCACAATCCTCAGTCTGTGGCACTAGCCCTTAATGCGAATTCCACTGCAGGGGACAGAACTTACACTGGCACAAACATTTGCATCAGCTCTAACCAGCAGAGGAGATGTCTGGGGGTGCAGTTACCATCCGTTAAAGTCCATCATAGCTGAACCATTGACCCCAATGAGGACAGAATTGCACCCTGAATCGCATTTTCAAAACAAATTTACTCCCTATTCCTCCAACCACCACTCTTGTGCAAGTCCCATTCATTTTAAATACATTTTAATAAATAAATATATATGGATCAGCCTGTGAAGCATTTAGAGCTCAAGGGTACAATCCTGAACTCACTGAAGTCAGGGGGTTTAATAAATGAGACAGTAGCCCACACCAGGTGGGTGTGCACTGCAACACTCATCCCCCACCACACTCACGACGGGTTCCCAGAGCATGCAGAACCCACCATGCGGGCGAATGCCGGCTAGCATGTGCCCACGTGTTTGTGACCTATCAATTAGGTTGTGTGCAGCA
Source organism: Sphenodon punctatus (assembly GCA_003113815.1). Classification (NCBI taxonomy): domain Eukaryota; kingdom Metazoa; phylum Chordata; class Lepidosauria; order Sphenodontia; family Sphenodontidae; genus Sphenodon; species Sphenodon punctatus. The sequence goes on along the minus strand of QEPC01004073.1, from coordinate 2,926,537 downwards.
TCGTACATGTACGGGTCCACCAGCACCACAGAGTCACAGGCAAAAAGCCTAGAATGTTCACAGGAGCAATCACTTCTGTCCAATCTCTCCACTCTCGCGCTCACTGGTGCTCACATAACGTCTGCCTTAAAAGGCCGCTGTGCCATTTTCAAACGTGTTCTCCCAGCTTTCCCTGGTTTGTGGTATGTTCCCGACACTTCTTGTTTTCCAGCTGCTGCATTATCAGAAACGACTTGCGCAGGACTACCATCGCCAGGATCATGGCAAAAAATGACAGAAAGGCAACAACCAACACCGCTACCACCCCTGTGTAATCGCATTGCTCTCTGCCTACAAATCCACCCGCCAACACTGCATTCCCAAGACCAAGAAAGAGACCAAGGGCGCCCCAAGGCCTTCATTGCTCTATGGGGGAAGCAGAAGGTTCAGTATGCCCTGGTGAAGTGCTATAGGAAGGAGATGGTGTTCCAAGAGATCTCGGTCCAAATGGTGCAGCAGGGCTACACCTGGGACAGGGACCGGTGTCAGCAGTGAGCCAAGGACTTGAGGCAAGGATATAAAGAAATCCGGAACAATAACTTTGCCTTTGGCTGCAGAAAGCAAACATCATCTTATTACAAGTTCAACTGGTTCCTTTGCATGAATGGACACATCACTGCAACCCATCTGTATGGCTGCGCCTTCACCAGGGGTCAGAAGTGGATGTGTGGCAGGGGCAATCTTGCCAGGCATGAGTCTTTGCAGGATGAGCCCCATAAGTCACTCAGTCTTGGGGGTTTAGTTCTTTAATCCTTATATACACTCTATTTACAATGTCTCTATATACATTCAGCCCCCAAGCCAGGTGTATGGCCTTCTGCTTTCAGTTCACAGCCAGGCACACTCCTGCTGGCTCCCAAGGGCTCTAGCCTTCTGTTATATAAGCCAGGCCTCATTACATAAGCCAGGCCTCACCCCCTTGACTGGCTGACCTCTGAACATCCAATCAGGTAGCTCACTCCTTGTCTCTCAGTCAGGCCAGGTACTGATGACTCTTGCAGTCTGTGGCTGTTTTTACACAATCCTGATACTGGCATTAACCCCTCTAAAGGAGGCATTAACCCCTCCATGCCTTCATCACCTCGAGGCTGGATTATGGCAACGTGCTCTACGTGGGGCTGCCCGAGAAGCTGGTCCGGAGGCTGCAGCTAGTACAGAATGCCACGGCCTGTCTCCTTACAGGGGCGGGTCGCAGGGAGCACATGACACCAGTGCTCTGGACTCTGCACTGGCTGCCTATAAAGCACCGGGACAGGTTCAAGATGCTGGTTTTAACCTTTAAAGCCCTTCACGGCCTGGGTCCTGCTTATCTGAGGGATCGCTTCACTCCCCATGTGCCCATGCGACCCTTGAGATCGTCCATGGGAGCCTTTTTGGAGGTTCCCCAGGTGAGGCGGGTGGCCACCAATGTGAGATCCTTTTCGGTGGCCGCCCCTGTGCTGTGGAATTCGCTCCTGGAGGAGGCTCAGTTGACTCTCGAGGGGTAGGGGTGGGGGGCGGGGTTTCTCCCACATTGTATTGTATTTTTAATTTTTTTAAAAAAAAGTTTTTACTGAGGGCGCTTTTAGAAGAGGCGGAAATGGCGGCTGAATCCTTTATCAGCTGCCATTGTTGCCGCTCGTCTAAATCCCCGGTGCGCTGTAACGCCGGATCTCTGCCACGTGAAGCCAGCCCAGCGATCCTGCCCCCCTTCAAGGCAGATTGCCGCTGTGCCGGCTTCACGCCGCACTTCCGGGTTCTTTGCCCGAGTGCGCACGCGCAGAAGGGGGTGCATGCGCACAAACACTACGCCGTGTCTGATGCTCTTCTGAACATCAGACATGGCGTAGAGAGGAAGGCAGGTGCCCGATGCCAGCACTAAATGATCCCGCTTGTGAACGGGATCATTTAAAATCGCCCTGAGTGTTGTTCGCCGCCCCAGGCTGGCAGGATATAAATTTGAAATAAATAAATAAATAAAATGTGGTGCAGCCCCTGCTAAAAAAAACATCACTTGAAGTTGATTCCCCCACCAGTTATCAGCCTGTCTCTAACCTTCCAGAGTGGGTTGTGGCTCAGCAGCTGCAGAAGCATCTGGACCACACTGGTTTTAGGAATCCCTATGGATCAGTATGCTGATGACACCCACTTCCACCTCTCCTTTTAATCTGACCAGACCCGGCAGTCTAGGTGCTTACCCGATGTCAGGTGGCTGTGGGGGAGTGGATGAGGGCGAGCCGACTGAAGTTGAATCCTGACAAGATGAGGTGATGCTGGTGGGGAGGGCAGTGGGTGTAATGTTCCCCCATCATTGATGGGGTTCGTCCTTCGCTGATCTCCCAGGTCCAGAGTCTGGGAGTGCTCCTCAATTCCCAACTCCACCTGGATTCTCAGGTGGCAGCTGTGGTGAGGAGCGCTTTTCGCCAGTTACATCTGGTGCAGCAGCTTCGGCCGTATGTCTCAGACATCGACCTGGCCACCATCATCCATGCCTTCATCACCTCAAGACTGGATGATTGTAACGCGCTCTATGTGGGGCTACCCTTGGTGACGGTCCAGAGATTGCAGCTAGTACAGAATGTGGCAACCCACATACTCACGGGGATGAGTTGCTGCGAGCACATTACACCAGTGCTCCATGCTCTGCACTGGTTGCCTATAGTCTTCCGGGCCCGATTCAAGG
>QEPC01004073.1:2894621-2919926 GCA_003113815.1 Sphenodon punctatus | reverse complement strand
GGGGGGGAAAACAGGCTCAGTCTAGGGGGGATGGGTGGAGGGGGCCCCCCCCTCCACACTCATCCCCCCCGAGGGTGGGGAAGTCAGGTACAGGGTGGGGGAGGGAAGGCTCAGTCAGCTTATCTGCTCAGTCTCTGTGAGACTGCTCCGTCCCGTCCTCCTGTTCTTCTGCTGCACCTGCCCTGCTGCATTGCCTCCCCTGCTCTGAGCAGTGGATGGGGGGGAGCCAAGCGGCATAATGGCAGCGGAAGCGGCAGTGCCGGAAACTTGTGTGCGGCGTGACTCTTTCTCGGAGGACTGAGGCAGGGAGGAAGCGCGCATGCGCGCTGCTCCCCCTTCCTTAGTCCCCTGAGTCAAGCTATCTCGCCAGGGTCAGCGCGACCGCCCTGGTGAGATCTTTCATTGTGCCCATTGAGTGCAATGGAAGGCTGTAGCCCCTCCCTCCACAGCACATCCCATACGTGCTGTGGACGAAGGAGTTCAGCCGCCCAAATCGCGTTTTCCATAGGAAAATGCTTTGGGCGGCTGAGCAGCTGAAGCTTTTTGTCCCTTCGGGGACCCGCTCCCTCTCCCAGCGGAGTGGGTGGGTCCCCGAAGGGAGAACGAGTTCAGTGACAACTACAGCAGCCGCTGCTGTAGCTGTCATAAGTGGCGTCGCGGTGTTTTGTTTTGTTTTTTAAAAAAAACTGTTAAAGCCGCGGCGGTGGCCCCCGCAGGGCTTTGGGGGGCACCGCCCATAACGCCCTGTAGGGGGAGCCTCAGCTGGACCCTAGGGGCATGACAACAAGGCTGAACTGAGGGGAGAATTTAGCCCCCACCAATCCAGTGTAACACAAGCCATCACCGACACTTGCCGAGGCAAGGAGGGCTGCCCTCACTCACAGCACACATGGGACTGCAAGCTAGCAAAATACAAAGCATAGAGATCCCTGCCATTTAGATCCCATTAGACGAATGCTAGCAGCTCTCCCCGCCACATTCCTGGAGCAGGCAATCACCAGCTCTCAAAAACAACTAGGATCCTTGCCCCCTGAGAAAGGTCTGTCTGTTCCCCTTCAAGGTTCACGGGATCTTTGCCCCACAGGAAGATCTCTGTCCCCCTTCAAGGAGCGCAGGATCTTTAATGAGATTGGTTTACTCAGCAGCCCTTTGGGGCACTGAAGACTGAGCCATTACATCCCAACCTGAGGGGTTCTGTTTCAGCTCTGCAGTGCAGTCAGGGCAGCGTGATATAGTGGATAAGGTGAAGGACTGATGCCAGGATTTGAATCTTGCCCTAGCCATGAACTCACTGGGTGGCCTTCGGCCAGTCACCACCTCTCAGCCTCCGTTCCCCATCTGTAAAATGGGAATATGTGTGTGTCTGTATTTCCCTGTGTTCCCCTCACCCTTGTACCCAGGAGCTGCTTCCGCAGTGTGGTGCGCCCCACTATTCCAGTGTGACGTATGGGGGAAGTAGGGGAAAAGGGATAGGAGCAGGAAAGGGTCCAGACACATGCTCCCACATGACACAGCGAGGTTATGCGTGGAAACAAACACTTAGGATTGAATATGGCCTCAAGGATTAAGAATCCACAGCCTGGATCATAATTGGGTATTGGGGATGAGCGCACATCTCCTGGCTGCCACTGCAACCACGCACACAGGGGAAAGGAAAGGGGCGGGGGTGACATATGGTGAATGGGAACAGGGGTGTCCAAACCGAGGAGGGGGGGAGTAGGACAGGGCAAGCACACTAGAGGGATCCAGGGAATAGTGCAACAAGGAGATACCAAGAAGGAGTCCACACTAACCTGATCCACGCTACAAACACTCACCTGAGCCACATGTCACTCACACACAAACAACAAATAGGGTATCAGAAAGGGTCAAATACAAGCAGTCAAGAGCAAGGGGCCAGTTTCACAGGCACGTAGGCACTGATCACCAGCAGTGCTACTGTGGCAGGGAGCTGCTTTTATCCCCTGCACTCAGGTGATTACGCAAGCGCTCTGAGTGCCGCAGGACTGGGGCTGGGGACATGGCTTCCGCCTGCAGCGGCGGCGTCTCAGTGACTACACCCCCAGGTATTGACGTTCAGACGCGGGGGAGGGCCCTGAGCGCTGGGTGCGCTTCCCCCCATGTCCTGCTGCTGCATTGTGGGGAGCTGTAATGACGCCCCAACCCCCAGGCGCGTTGCAAGTCGTGCCTGGGGGGCCAGGATCTGCGTTCAGTGACTCCCCCAAGGTGAGCGATGTACCCTGCACCCCCCTTAGGCCCCGAACCCCACGGCGTCAGGGCACAGGCGTGACATCCAGCCACAGATCAAGTGAGAGCCTGTCTGTGCCTTGAAATCACAGTACACCAATGACAACAGAAGGGCTGAATCTGTTGGATCGCTTGCAGGTTTTGCTCATGAAGGGCTGGAGTGCAATAACAAGCACAAGGAAGTTCTCGGCATGCATCTCCATAGCTGCAGTTCTGGCATATGTGAACTCTGCAGACCATGAGACAAATGTTTTGAACAGCTTAATAGATTGGCTATACGCTGAATGTGAGTAACTACTGGACATGATTGGTTATGTGTCCTTACAGGACTGACTGAGCACCAAGCGTGAGCTGATACTGGCTGCTATTGGCTGTTTGTGGTTACAGGCTGACTATTGGTTGAAAAGGTTTTTGCAAAGCTTATGCTGTGTGTGTGTGTGTGTGTGTTTGTGTTTGTGTGCATTTGTGGTTACAGGCTGACTATTGGTTGAAAAGCTTTTTGCAAAGCTTATGCTGTGTGTGTGTGTGTGTGTGTGTGTGTTTGTGTGCATTTGTGTTGCTGCACTGGCAGTGCTATTGCAGGTTGCTATTAAACTGCATAGACATTCTCACAAGCACGTCAATGCATACGCCAACTCATCTAAAAATGTTACAGACGTTAGCACCGTGGAAGCATGCAATTTTTTAACTGGGGTAGGAGCGGAACAACTGAATGTTAAGAAATGGGCAGGTGTGAGGATCTGCTACGCAGTGAACGTCGCTACGCTTGGAATATATGTGGGAGCAGAGCTGCCCATTGGTTAGAAATAACTCATATAATAAGTTCTTATCTTTTGAAAGTAACAGTTTTTGCTTGCAGAGATCATGAGGGGTCATATTTGTATTTATTTTTATGTTGTGAGCTGCTCCAGGTCGCCAGAGGCAAGAGGCGCAGGATATCAAGTTTAAATAAATAAATAATGCCATAGAAAGATGTTGCTGCAGGTTGTTTGCCCAGGAAAGCCAAATAGCTTTGGCTTTTGTATGTGGGTTCTGTGGCAGTCTGGGATATGGAGCCCAGAAACGTTGGGGGGATGATGGATTCCCTGGTCTTTGCTGATGTTTGGGTGAGGCATGATGTACAGAGAACTGTCAGACCCACCCTCCAAGGAAGCTTATGTGCTCATAGGATGGCACATGCACACAATGGAGTTATATGTGCATGATGGCGTGCAGACACCACGCAACCCTGCTGCAGTTCCAAGTTCAGCAGAATGGAAGAGTAGGAGCCTCGGACAAGATGGGACAGTGGGATGCGAATGGAATCACAAATTTTTGGCAACACATTTGTGCACTGCCAGAAGTAGGGCAGGCAGTCACTAATGGAGACTGGACCTTCCCTGCCATTTTTTCTCATCAATTATCTGATGAGAGCAAGAGGACACCCATGAGGCCAGCAAGAGTGCCACAATTGGGTGGCATAGATTAATCTCTTTGGGGACATAAGTGACTCAGGATACAGGAAATGTGAACTGGCTGATGGAGAGCTTGCTGACTTATATGAGGTTTAAACAAGCGGAGAAGTGCAGAGTGCCCTCATGAGCAGGGATGTTTTCAGCCCCAACTATATGGCAATGCAGAAGATGCTAGAGAGGGTGTACAAGAGGAGCATGTTAGACTGGGGTTTTTATACAAACCGAGAGGGATTTCCAACACCACAGTGGGCAAGACCCCAACAGAACTGTGTGCTGTTATTTGCCAGTATATTGCTGTGAGCTGTGGGTGCAAGAAACTGGGTGGTGACAACATGCAAAGACTGATTGATTTCACTTTCAATTTTTACTTTCGCTTTCAATTTTCACTATAGGCACTCAATAAAGTGTGTGATTTGCTCAGTAAACTCAGCATTACATGCATGGGAAAAGGTTATTTCTAGCTGCCAAGTGCTGGCAGGCCTAAACCCAGGTATGAACCTCCGTTGGTGGGTAGGGATAGCAGGCAGGATAGCAGGCTCTGGGGAGTCATCAGAGCCGAGAAAAAACAGTGGGTGTTGCTTCTTCTTCCCATGGTTTGCCGCGACTCTGAGTCATGACAGGGGATGGGATACTGAGAAGGTGGGTGGGCTGGGCGAAGCACAGCAGGGAAGAATGCATGCTTGTCACACTAAACCTGTGAGTGGAGACTGCCTGAATGCACAAGAAATACATGCAGGGGGCTACCCGCTTATTAGGCTCCGCACACATTAAACACGGGAGTGAAGGATGCATCGAACGAACCTGAACTCTAGGGGGCTATCGTCTCATTTGTTAACACCCAGTGACACAGCTCCCATTGACTTCAGTTGGTGGCGATTGTATCTTGAGTGCTACTGAAAATCAGTGGGACTTAGGGCTCAGTCCTTCATCTACTTCAGTTAGAGCTGAAACAAGTACCCACAAAAATAGGTATACCTGTCAAATTTCCGGTTCCTGAATCGACCTGACAACAATCAGAATCTGATTGCGACCAAATTTGGGTACCTGATGACCCAAAATGTCGGCTTCCAGTCCAAGGGCGCTTTTAAACGATTCTGCTCACAAGCGGGATTGTTTAATCTACCACATCTTCCCCCTCCCCCTCCACCTTCCTCTCTAGGACGGGTCTGATGTTCAGAAGAGCATCAGGCCTGTCTCAGAGACAATGTGCGTATGCGCGTCCTTCTGCGCATGCACATTCTAAAATGGGACCCGGAAGTGCGGCTTAAAGCCGGCACATCGGGGATCCATATCGAAGGGGGCAGGATCGCCGGGCCACTCTAACGCGGGGAAGATCCGGCTTCAAAGCAGGGTAGACGTTTAAACGATCATAAAGAAAGGCGACTGATCAAAGGATCAGCCGCCTTTCTTGTCTCGTTTAAAAACGCCCCAAGAATGTTGACTTCCAGTACCTTTTTTTTTTTTTTTTTTTTTTTAACTTTTTCATTGATAGACTGACTCTTGACATCTATTTATTGGTTTTCTGCCAACTTCCAACAATTCTTTGGCAACTTCTGGTCCCAGAAAACTACTTTTGGTCCAAATTTTAAAATGTTTTTGCAAATTAATGTCTTAAGACACTTATTTATTGGTTTTCCATCCTGGAAAATCAACTTTCTGGTTCTAGAAAGTCAACTTCTGATTCTGGAAAACTTCTTCTGGACACTAAAAAAATAAATTTGAAAATAAATTTAATCCCAATTTTTCAGTTTCCTCACCCAATATACCAATTGGTATACTGATTGGAAATTGGTAAATTGGAAAGTTTATACCAAAAGTACCTGGGTTATACCAGTCAGTGCCTGGGTAACTCATTGGGTACCTGATGTGGTACCCAAAAATGTGGGTATGACTTGCAGATACTAAATTTAGTACCCATTTTAGCTTTAATTACAGTGTATGGCAAAACATCCATTGACTTTAATGGTGGAGGATGTGCCTTAAAGTGGTCCATTCACTTTGTTGCTTTGGGAAATTACCCCCCTAACATCTAAAGGGGACACACATCCAAACTGCTTTTGTTGCTTACTTAACTCGTACAACTTCTAAACAATTCATTATTTAAGATAAGATTTTGTTTGCATCAGGAAACAAAGCCCCATTTATTTATAGTAGCCCAGTATCAAAACAAATCTCAGATGGAATTTTTGGCATACAGTGTTTGCGACCTTTAATGATTTCCAGTTCAAAATGTCTTTTGATACACACACTCTTTGGCCTCCACCCTGCAAACACTTTTGGGCATGCTTAGCTTTTCTGCTGCAACTAGTCTCATTGAAGTTAATATGTACAGCATCCTAAAGCAAGTTGTAGAAGCTGGAATCCTCTATCCAGATTTTCCACTTCAAACATTAGATCAGAGGTTCCCAAACTAACTGGGTTCTGGCTCTAGTTGAGGGTCATGCCATTGGTGAATGGAGCCACAATCCTGATTGATATTTGATATACTTTGCATGTCTTTGTTGCTCGCTGGGGTCTATTTAAGGGCACTTTCCGATGTGCATTAAACTGTACTTACTTACAAGTTCAGGTGGTGAGATGTGCATGCAAATTAGGCGGGGCTTTGATAACGTCGGAAAGGCGCACCAGGCATGACTGAAGCTTTTTGGCACACTGACAAATGCACTGTACCGCGCTGGAGCACATTTGTCAGTGTGCCAAACGTTTCAATCATGCACAGAGCACCTTTTCGACATTATCAAAGCCTCGCCTAATTTGCACGCACATCTTGCCACCCGAACTCATATGTACACTTTAATGCATGTTGGAAAGCACCCTAAGTCTCAAAATGGCATTAGGCAGGTGAACCACTGACTTAAACTTACTGGATTTCATATGTTGGCGTACTGATTCTTTCACAGCTAGGTAATTTTCTCAATACAGCCCAGTTTCACTGAGGAGAAACAAAAATTGGTCACCTACCTCAGTGAATTTGTCTCTATTCTGTCGCACTGTCAGTGCTCCGCACAGGTAGCTCTGCGCATGGCCGACAGGTGGCAGAAGAAGAATTTCTTAATGCGCATGTGGAGATGCCTCCTCCTTCAGTCCATGACCAAGCTGAGGATAGTCTCCACTTGTCTGCAAAATTCTCATGTACAACTCATTAGTGAGGCCAACCCCGTCCAGGGGATCTTGAAGATATGCTCTGCAACCCCATTCCTTAAAATCTCACGCTTAACCAGTAACAGATCCTAAGATATATACTTGTAATTAAACTCTTAAACTAAGACATCAGCCAGTAACTGCAACTAACTGGGTATCCCTAAATGCCTCCCCATCTAGAACAGTGCTGTTTGGCAGGGAGGGCCGGAGCACTGACAGTACGACAGAATAGAAACAAATTCACTGAGGTAGGTGACCAATTTTTGTTTCTCCTTCTGTCTCCTGTCAGTGCTTCGCATGGGATGTACCCGAGCCCCGAAATTATGGGTGGGAGCAAACAGCTCTGGGAACCTCCAGAACCGCCTGCAAGACCCTCCTGCCAAAAGCCACATCCGCGGATCTAAACAAATCTAACTTATAATGTTTGATGAACATATGCGGGGAAGACCATGTCGCTGCCCTGCATTTCTCGTCATAGGAGGCCCTGGCCTTAAAAGCATAAGAAGTGGCAGCACCTCTAACTGAGTGTGCCCAAATCTGCAGAGGGGGAACCTTATTCCTTGCTTTATAGGCCTTGATTATACACTATTTGACCCATTTGGAGATTAAAACCTTTGAGGCCTTCTTGCCACCGAAACTCGGTCTAACGTTAATAAGTAGGGCCAAGGTCGATCTGATTCCTTGGGTCCTTTTAATGTAGATCCAAAGCGCCCTCTTTACATCTAAAGTTTGCCAGACTTTTTCTTTAGGGTGAACAGGCTTGGGACAGAAGGAAGGCAAGTCTAGTTCCTAAGTCCTATGAAATGTAGAGTTTAACTTAGGGATGAAGGCCTCATCTACTCTAAGGGTGACTGACTGCTCCTTGAAGGAGCAGTAATTGTCCTCCATAGACAACTCTCCCAGTTCAGACACCTTCCGAGCTGACGTGACCGCCACCAGAAACACGACCTTAAGGGTCATCATGTATAAGGATACATGTCGTAGCGGCTCAAAGGGGGCTCTGGTGAAGGCATCTAAGACCAAACTAAGGCTCCATGATGGGCACCTGTGGGATACTGGGAGGCAGATGTTACGGGCCGCTCGTAGGAATTGTCTAACGTGCCTATGCGGGAGAATCTTTCTATGAGAGATTAATTGTAAGACCGACGCAATGGCTGCCGATTGGTGAGCCAGTGTGCTTGGTCTCAGTCCTTTTTCCAAACCTTCCTCAGGATCATGTGTACCCCTGCCTGGGAGGGGTCTAACCCTTTGTTATCTGCCTAACAAGCAAAGGTCTTCCATGTAGAGTTTTAGGCTTTCCTGGTGGCTGGGTGCCTAGCCTGTTGTAAGGTGCCCAGAACTGCCTCAGAGTAGCCCTGCACCTTCAACACTGTGCGCTCAAGTGCCATGCTGTCAGTCTCAATATGGTGATGTTGTTGCACAGAAGTGGACCCTGTGACAATAAGTCCAGTCTCAGTGGGAGCTGAATCAGCCGACCCTGGCTCAGCTCCACGAGATCGGAGAACCATGGCCACCAGGGCACCACCAGAATCACTTGGGCCTGTTCTCTGATTATTTTGATTATGGTTCTGGATATCAACGGGATCAGAGGAAATGCATACAGCAGTCCTTCTGGCCATCGTTGGTTGAGTGCGTCTACCACCTCTGCTGTTCTGTCTTCCATTTTTGACATGTATCTCTGTACTTCCCTGGTGTGCTTGTTCGCAAATAGATCCATTACTGGTTGACCAAAACCTACCGTCAGAGACTGGAAGACCTCCGGGTGTAGCTGCCATTCGTGAGGGTCCAGCGTTTGACGACTCAACCAATCTCTTGAACATTCTCCGTTCCTTTTATATGTAGCGCTTTTATTGACTTCAGGTTGCGTTGCGCCCATGAAAAGTGTCTCACCACTTCTCGTTGGAGCGCCCGCGCTCTGGATCCCCCCTGGTGGTTGATGTATGCCTTCGCGGCTATATTGTCCGTGTACACCAAGATGTGCATCCCCCTTATGCTGGAGACTAACTGCTGAAGAGCCAGGAGGATCGCCCTAAGTTCGAGGACGTTGATATGCTGTTTACGGTCCCTGAGGGACCATAGACCCTGCACTGATGAGGACCCCATCTGGGCTCCCCACCCCATCAGACTGGCATCCGTTGTGATGATTGTGCAACTTGGTTCCGACAGAGGGACTCCGTTGTCGAACGTTTCTAATCCTAACCACCAGGACATTGATCTTTGAAACCCTTTTGGTATTGGAACCCATGGATTGAGACCTCTTGTGAGCTCTGCTTGCATAGGCCTCAGCAGCTGTTGTAAGGGACGAAGATGAAAACGTGCCCATTGAACTTGTCTGGTGCAGGAGACCAGTAATCTGAGAAGTTGTGCTAGGAGTTTTAGTCTTGCACGAGATTGGTGTTTCAGCTGGGATATCATTGACCTGATGCGCTGCTGTCTGGACGGTGGTATGTATGCGGCGCCTGAGGATGTATCGATCAGTACACCCAGGTGTTCTATCCTGCATGTAGGGATTAGATGACTTTTCTCCTTGTTGACCAAAAAGCCATGGTTCTCGAGGTAGTCTATCGTTTTGTTCACATCTGTTAGTGTCTTTTCCCTCGAGTGGGCCCTGACGAGTAGGTCGTCCAGGTAAGGGTAGACGTGGACTCCTTCCTTCCTTAGGTTCGCTATCAAAGGGATCAAGACCTTGGTAAACGTTCTCGGGGCTGACGATAGGCCGAATGGAAGGGCCCTGAATTGGTAGTGATCTCCCTGGTAGCAAAAACGTAGCCACTAACTATGAGGATTCCATATGAGAATATGCAGATACGCGTCCCTGAGGTCCAGAGACGCTAACCAGTCCCCGTTTCTGATGGTTTGGCAAATTGATAACACTGTTTCCATCTTGAAACGCTGGTATCGCACCGTCTTGTTCAGGGATTTCAGGTCCAGTACCGCTCTCCAAACCTCTGACTTTTTGGGTACTAAGAAGAGGATGGAATACAGGCCAAGTCCCCGCTGGTTCAGGGCTCTATTGCTCTGATTGCCTGGAGCCTCTGTATTTCTTGCCGCATTGACAGTTGTTTTGGCGGGTTTGTTGACCTTGGGGATGCAATGAACCCATGCCTGGGGGTGCCTTTTAGTTCGATACGTACCCTTGATTTACACAGTACAGAACCCAGGCATCTGAGACTGACTCTGCCCAGAAGGCTGAAAAGCTTTGAAGCCTGCCCCCCACTTCCAGTGTTCCTGGATACTCATGCCTCAGTCTTTCTCTGTGACTGAGGGAAACCCCTTGAGCGTTTGTCCTGTCTGGTCCCCTGACCTCTAGATACCCTGCGTGGGCTGAATCGATTTGGCTGTTCAAACCTAGATTGCCCTTGTCTTCAAAAAATACCATACCCCGAGTTATATCCTCCCCTGCCTTTATAGTAAGGGGTACAAAAAGGGGTCTTTGTTGCAGCCATCTGTTGCAGGTTCCTCTGTTTTGTTTTGTCATTGGCGTCTGCCAGGACAGTATCCAAACAAACGCCGAATAACTTAAACCTTTATTTGGCTGAGCGGCTGAGAGTAGGTTCTTGGCAGTAGGATTCCCCTGCCAGGTCTGGAGCCATAGTTTGCGCCTTCCCACTACTGCGGTTGCTACTGCCCTCGCGGCCCATGACATGGCGTCCATAGTGGCATCTGCGAGAAACGCCGTGGCCAAATTGATGCAAGCGGACAGCACCTGGGTTCTTTCATCTGAGACGTTTGGGCCATGGACTTCCTGGGTCCACATTAATAGAGCTCTAGCAACATAGGAGGAAATCACATTGACCCTCATAGCTATGGAGGAATAATCGAGACCCCTTCGTAGGGCAGTTTCTATCCCCCTGTCTGTAGTGTCTTTGGGGTAACAGTCCCCCTCTGTGGGAAAGACTGTTTGCTTTGCTACTGATACCGCTGCTGCATCCACCTTCCGAATTTTTTAGCAGGGGTTCCTTCTTTCTGGAGATGGAATATAGAGTAGTTTGAATTTTATTCATTCTCTTAGTTTTATCTGGTTGCTTCCATTCCTCTAGTATTAATTTCTCGAAGGCTTTATCTAGCAAAGCCCCTGTGTCCCTACCATGGACGGAGGGAATGTAGTCTCGATCCTCCTCCTCCTGGGAGTCTGACGAGGCCTCTTTTGGTGTTCTCTCCACAAGCTGTAGAGTTTTGATCACTTGGGCCATGAACTCATCCCTGCATGGGAGGGGAAACTGTCTCTCTTTATCTCTGGGGTCCTGAAACTCAACTGAGCCCTGGTCCTCCAGATCCTCCCACTCCTGATGTGTGTCACAGTCGGATTCAAGGTCCAGACCCATCTGGTTCTGTTCCCTGGGCCTTTTGGCCTGTATTTCTCCCTCGCTCTCCTCAGCAGAGTGGTCAGGAGATCTGAGGAGTCTGGGAAGAAAGCCCCCTGGTGACCGCTTAACCCTCTTTGCTGATTTGTGTGGCTCCCTTGCTCTAGTTCTTCCCACCTTTTTTGGGGGTGGAGAGGAGGGGGAGGGGTTGTCGGGGCCCCTGCCCTGTAACTCCCACAAGCAGTCCAAGGATTTTTGGATTTTTTCCATGGATGCCGCCAGGGACGGGATATCCATGGGTGAGCCCCCCTGTACAGGCGAAGCCTGTGATGCTTCAGCGTTGGTCGCCCCTTCCATTTCCTCTACCCCCGAGACGGGGAGGGGGGGCTAGCAAACTGCCGCTTGTAGGATAGAACCCTGCTGGACCTACTCACTGCGTAGTCTCGGTCCCGAGCAACTGCACGGCACCACAGCTGGGTCAGGATCCTGGTCCTGTGCACAGTTTCTTTGTGCGATCAAGAGGGGGGGAGGGGGAAACCGCCTCCACCGAACCCCCGTAATCAGGTTCCCGGGCGCTTTGTGCGGCAAGCTGTGGCGGCGGTTCTCTGATCCAGTGTCGTTGGGGGAATGGGGGAGGAACAGGGTGTCTCATCCTACCTGTCCACTGTTCCCCAGCTCCTGGGCGCTCTGCGCGGCAGCCTCCTGCGGGGCCGGATCTCCGCACCGTCAATCTTGCCGCCCTTCCCCGCTTGTGCTGCTGCCCTATCCAGACTGGGCACGCACTCGTTTCTCTGTCTTTCCTTTCTTTTTTTTTAAGTTCGGGAGAGTTGTAGCTCATCTCCCGATGGCCGAAGGCAGATGTTTCGACTGAAGGAGGAGGGCAGCGCCACATGCACATTAATACATTCTTCTTCTGCCTCCTGTCGGCCATGTGCAGAGCTACCCATGCGGAGCACTGACAGGAGTCAGAAGGAGAAAAGTGTGGATTAGGCTTCTAGTTAACAAGGGCACACAACCCAAACTCATGTCCTAGTGGAGTCTATTAGACTGGTCTAATATGTCTGATACCCCATTCTAATATTTTCACCAAACTCTTAATGCCCATATTTTTTTAAATTTGGATGGAATGTACAGATAATGTTGACTGTTCAGGAAATAAAAGTGGAGTAAACAGATTACAGCTCATACGTCTCGAACAAGAGAACACATTCCAATTTTTGTATGGGCACAGTTTATCAAATTTATTATTGAAAAAAAACAAACACCACAGGAGTTTCCCATTAACCTGCTGCTACTGTACTTTCCAGGTCATCATCAGAGATGCTGGGAAACATGCCGAGAAAAGGCAAGTGTGATATATCACTGCTTTAATAGACATCATCTGAGTAACTTGCAGAGTCAGCTGTAGGAGAGGTGAAGTCAATCGAGCTAGCCAGGGATTGTATCTTTTAGAAGTAGTTTTGCAGTGGTCCAGTAAACTTTGCAATGTGTAGTGTTATATCTCAGTTGGCATTTCTACTGACTGTTGAAACATAACATTACATATCAGAAACGTACTACACTACTGCAAAACTAATTACCTACAGATATGGTTGGTGGTCAGCATCAGTCATTTTTTTGTTCGACAACTGCAGGCCACTGATATATGAAACCTCTATGTTTTTCTGAAACTACAGATTATACTCCCAAAGCTCTTGGCAGTTTTCTCATCTGCTATAATAAATGCAGTCCTGAGATCACTTACTCCGCATTGATTTCAGTGGTACTACTCCGGAGAAATGGTTTCAAGACTGTGGCAATAATCTCTGAGAAAACAACAAAACAGGGTAAGAAGAAAAATGTTTGGATTAGGATATAAGGTTCTGCCTAACTGAGTCAGACCAATGGTCCATCTTAGCCCAGTATTGTCACAACCTGACAGCAACAGGGTTTCAAATCCAACTCTCCAGCAGAGACCTCACCCAGGCGTGCTACCTGAGACCCTCCAGGATCCCCAGCAGAGGCCTCACCCAGGCGTGCTACCTGAGACCCTCCAGGATCCCCAGCAGAGGCCTCACCCAGGCGTGCTACCAGAGATCCTGAATCAGAGATGCCAGAGATTGAATTTGGGACCTTATACAATGCAGAATGCATTCTACCACCTGAGCCATGACCCACCCCAATATATATATATTTTTTGCACCTGCCAGATTTTTAGTATCAAGTTTTTAAAACAGGGAAACAAATAACCATGAAGTAAGACAGGGAAACTAATTTGACTGAAGGCCAGATCTTGCAAATTCTTATTCGCATGAATGATTTATACTTATATAACCACTGATCATGTGAATAAAAGTTTTCAGGATCAAACCATCAGATGGCTTAAATTATCACCAACTCCTACAAAAAAAAAAAAAAAAAGCTTTCCAAGACAGATGTAATGCAACATTTTCATGTGGTCAGAGTTCTTGTTGTTTTGAAATCTTATTTTATTCAAGCAGAAAAAGAAAAAGAGAACTGTTGCAAAAAGTTAACAGTTTCTGAGAGTGCCCATGGACTAATTACACAAAACAAATGGAGTATAAAATATTATTATAAAAGATTAGAGGAAAAGGATTATAACTAATCCGAAAAAAATTGGCAAGACTTGCTGGTTTATAAAAATTACAAATACTTTCCATGTACTTAATTAAATGATGCCATGTTGCAGCATGGGTGGGACGTGTATCTTTTTTGGTTACTGAGGTTTTCCTGTGGCTAATGTGTCTCAGGGTTTGACAAACCATTTATTAACCAGCATACTGTTGGAAGACTTCCATTCTCAAGCAATTACCACTGTGGCACCAAGGAATAGCTGACGAGTCAGGGGATCAGAAGAGTCAGAGTTTATTATTATTACTCATTTCTATTACAATAGTTCCCAAGGGCATCAATCAGATTGGAGCTAACGCATAGTTCCCAACTTTTTTGTCTGTGACCCCATTTTGTGATGTAAATATAAATTATAGTCCTACAACCCCAAAGTCCTACAAAGTCTATAAACTATCAAGTATAACTGTGACCCAGACCATGCGCCGATGAACAGTAATTCGATGATGTTGGGCCTTAATCCTGTTTTGAAGTGTTCACATGAACAGAGTGCTAAACCAACATTAATATTCAGGACTAGGAAGAGAAGTACCAGGACTTGGAAGAGAAGTAAATCCTTTGGTTACTTTGGTTTGTATTTTGTAGTAACTGTTTGTGTTTACACTTATCGGTGTGAGGATAGTAACCACAGTTCAGTGATCATTCTGGGTGTAATCAGATGAGATGGGGTCCCACATTGACCCCCCTTTGCCCTGGATCTACCTGCTCATGTGAAAGGCACCCACCAGATGTTTGTCTCAGGTTGGGCCGGGGCAGCTCTGCACAGCATCATCCCCATAAATGAGGAGCATGCTGTGCAAGTTAACTCAGCCCAACCTGTGGCAATGAGCTCCCATGGGGCACCTCCCAGGTGGAAGGCCCCCAGCAGCTCTGCCCATATACAGGTCTGCAAGCACCAGCAACAAGGCCATGGTGCTGGCAAGGATTGGGTCCCTGCAGGAAGCTGCCACTAGCTGCCTGCCAGCTGTTGAAGCAGTAGTAGGGGAATGCACACCCCAGCCACTCACCCATCAGCTTTTGGAGTGGACCCCATAGAGGAGGAGGAGCAGCCATGGCAGCGGAGGGAGCAACCCTGGTGTCCCCATCTGGAGTGGCTACACATGCAGCTGGGGAGTGGGGACACCAGGACTGATCTTCTTCCCTTTGCTGCCACAGCTGCTGCTCTCCTCTCCTCCTCCCCATGGTCCATTCCAGCAGTCAATGGGCAGGCAGCTGAGGCATTCATCCCTCGCCATCGCTTCAGCAGCTAACCCGGGGCAGCTTCTCCTGGGGGTCTGATCCTGTTGCCACAGGAGTGGAGTCTCAGGGTTCTGCCTGTGTGATGGGCTTCCTGGGCAGATCTGGAGTGGGGGGGAACAGTGGTGGCTGCTCCCCTGCCCGTGGGACCCACATGTGGGTCTGTCTGTTTGAAGGGCTCCCCGCCCTGTTCCTGTGGGTGGTTTCTGCTTGCCTTCCTGCCCGTGTGAATCACCCTCTGTCTCAACTAGTGACTCAGTATTGCTTCCGTTTACACTCTTTGTCTAAACTCTATCAAAGGGGAGTAAATTACTTCAATTTAATTAAATTAAGCAAATAATTTGGTTTACACTATTCTTCATCTGAACATTACTGAAGTGGGGTAGTTACTTCAGGTGAATTAAATTGAAATAGTTACTTCAGTTTACCTTTATTCATTGGAACGTGGCTCCAGACTGCAGGTGGCATGATCCCACTTCGGGTCCCGGACTTTGCTTTGGGAACTCCAACCTTAAAGATAGGCATTTTACAAACATACAGCTCAATCCACTGGGGGATCACTACATTCTAGCAGTTAACACACATATAAGCTTCATTCACTTCAACAGGACCTGGACCTGTGCTAACTGCTAGTACCCACAGAGTGTAATCCTCTAGCCACTGAACTCAGCGGCTCCGTTCTTGTTGACTTTAATGGTGTAGAACTGCACCCACAATATCTCACCAGGGGATTGTGACCTCGGGTGAAAACATGACAGCAGCCAGCTGGATCCCCTGCCCAACCCATGGAGTGGCAATGCAGCCTCCACTCACTGGGCCAGCACGGAGAGCAGAACACATGTGCAGCTGCCACACTGCGCCTACGCTCTGGGTTTGGCCAAGGAACCGAACAAACAGGCAAGACTCGGGCCCGAAAGCAGTGGCCGCTGGCTGCCAGAAGCAAGATCGGGCCTGTGAAAAGTGGTTGGCAGCAGCTCAGTCCTAGTCTCTGGGCTAGAGAGATCCCATCCAGGGGCCATACATGGCCACATTCCCAGCCCAAGGCACTGTCATCCCTGCCTAGCTTCCCTTGGCCAGTATTCAGCAGCAGGGAAATCACTCCAGTGGGTCTGTTCACTGGCAGAGCTGCGCCCAGAGAGAACCCCATGGGCCACTCTCCCAGCACATGGGCAGAGGTGGTGCAACATGCTGTGTACCTTGGCTCGCCATTGCTGCTGCTGCCTCAGAAGCAGGTTCCACTACCCCGCAGGGCGAGAAATGAGGAGGGAGCAAGGAAGGAACAATACGGGGCTGGGCTAGACTTGGATCTGGGACCCCCTACCCCCAGATAAGTAGGGTTGCCACCTAGGTATATTTTTTCAGGCCACTTATGAAACATACATGTTGCAGGGCCTGCATTGGCACCTATGGAACCAAAGCAGGCCCTGCAATATGTATGTTTCATAAGTGGTCTGGAAAAATATACCTAGGTGGCAACCCTACAGATAAAGATTGCCTCCCTCAGTCCCTCCTTCCCTCCCTGCCAGAAGCAGCTTCTCCCAGTTATGCCATCAGCTGACAGGTGGCCTGGGGGAGGTCTGCTCACTCCCAGTCTGTGCCATCAGCTGACTGGCAGCCAACAGAAACTGCTCCTGGGCCCAACCCTTGCCGACACTGTGGCCTTGTCTATGGTGCTAGCAAAACATGTCACGCACAGGGGCTATGCAGGACCTAACAGACAGGAGGGCGCACATTAACTCAGATTAGCACAGCTGGGCCAGCCTTAGCCCATGCTGTGTCAACCACTTTCTCCAGATGGCATCAGGTAGCAGCTGGCCACCTGCCCCTTGGTAGAAGTGGGTGAACATCTGGCGTCCACCTAACAGATGGGCAGGTGAATCGTGGGCTAACGTCGACTAATGCAGGCTACTGTCTCATTTGTTTTCACCTCTTAGACTGAAACCTTCAACCCCCTTACTCTGGAGTGGTCCCTTTGATTTCAGTGGGACTATTACAGTGTAAATGGGTTGAGGATTGCAGCCCAAGTAAATGATATTTTTGCCCCAAAGAAGTTCTGTCATCGAAGTCCAGTACACCTAACCTGAAGGTAGAACTGAGCATCAAAGCAGTAGAATGCCATAAGTCCAGAAATTTTAAACCAATGGAAAGTTTATCCACATGGGGGAGGGGGGAAGTGAGGGCGGGTTTTCGCCAGTGGGTTTTACCTCCTTTACTGTTTTAATAATTAATTGTTTTAGTAACCCTTTTTATATTGGTTTTAATGTATGGTTTAAAAATGTTGCGAGCCGCCCCGAGCTGCCTTAGGGCTGGAGGGAGCGAGGTATAAGATTTTAAATATAAAAAATGTGTTTGAAGTACTAAGGATTTTTGGTCTACGAAGGAAGGCTTTCCAGGCTACCCTGTATACCATGTTTCAGGATGATGCATGTTTACACAGTAAAAATATTAAATTAAAATCATAGTTTGTAATGGAAAAGCCAGTACTGTGTTAAATTCAAGAAGAGTAGAAAAACTGGAAAACACAATGCTAAACATGAAAAGGTTTGGTGTTAATGAGGCTATTGTAATAAAATCATCAAGACTTTTCTGGACCTAGGCAATGATCCTGCTAACACTTATGCATTTATCTGCAGGCACGATGAGGAATCCCATTAAAGTCAACAAGACTCCTCACTCTACTCCTATGTGGGGGCAGGGAGATCCTATCTAGAGAAGTCCTGGGACAGTGCCATCCTCTAACACAAAAAAATAGGGAAAAGAAAACCTAAACTCAAAACTGTCTCACGCACTGAAAGAGAGGCCTACCCTATTTATGGAGAAATTCAGTACATTAATTTTAAAAATAAAGCCCACTAAACCCTTCTAAGCTCACACTTCCACTAACAGATACTGCCACGTGTTAGCCTGGCAGTATCGGTTAGTGGAAGCTTGGAAGTGCTTTATTTTTAAAATAAACGTCGTCTTTTTTACAAACGCTGAATTTCTCCATAAATAGGGTCGTCCCCTCTTTCAGTGCATGAGACAGGGCCTTCCTTTCCCAGGAAGACACCCGCTTTTCTGTGCTTGGTTTCCCCTTGTAAACAGTCACATGCATCTGCATATTTTATTTCACACAAAATATACGTTTAGGCACTAAATCAAATCCCAAGAATCTCTCAGGCCCCGTGCCTTGGGGACATGCCTCATCAGGCATTCCAAGACTAATCCCCAATTCTATATACACGCACCCCACCCCACCCCACCCTTCCTGGTGGACAAACTCCACTGAGAAAGGGACTTTCCCTCCGATTTGCTGGAGATCCTACTTTGTAATGAGCTCTGGGTTTCATTCCTGGCTGGGGTCCGCTGTCTTCCCCCAACCACAGCTGATCACATTCAGCCTATAGGTAGGGTGGTCCTGTTCTATACAGGACAGTTCTGGTTTTGAAGGTTTGTCCACTGTCCTTTATTTACACATTTTTTGTCCTGTATTTTCCACATGCTGCTGGTGCTGCCATTTTCACATGACTCTCATGACTTCTGGGTGGAAACCGTGGCGTTGGCAGCATGTGGACACGGAGGTGAGCCAGTGGTTCCGGGGTGGGGGGCGATTACTAGGGTTATCATAGTATCTGGATTTTCTAGGACAGGACCACTTTTTTGATCCACCCAACCCCATCTGGGTGGATTTTCAAAATATGCACCAATGGCTCAGATTTTGCTGATACCGTTGCATCCCCTTCCCCACCCTTCACCCAGCACTTACTCGGTGCCTGGCGGCTGTGAGGGATTGGATGAGGGCTAATCGACTGCGGCTGAATGCTGACAAGATGGAGGTGATGTTAGTGGGTAAGGCGATGGAATTGGCGGCCCCGATCATTGATGGGGGTCTGTCCTCCATTGACCTCCCAGGTACGGAATCTAGGGGTGCTCCTCGATATGCAGCTCTGCTTGGATCTCCAGGTGGAGGCTGTGGCGAGGAGTGCTTTCCACCAGTTGCATCTGGTGCAACGACTTCGGCCGTTTGTTTCTGAGTCTGACCTGACCACAGTCATCCATGCTTTCATCACCTCTTGACTAGACTACTGTAACACGCTCTACGTGGGGCTACCCATGGTGATGGCTCGGAAATTGCAGCTGGTACAGAATGTGGCGGCCCATCTCCTAGTGGGACCGGGCCGCCGGGAGCATATTATACCAGTGCTCCATTCTCTGCACTGGCTGCCGGTGGTTTTCCGGGCCCAATTCAAGGTGTTGGTTTTAACCTATAAAGCCCTAAATGGTCTGGGCCCTGCCTATCTGTGAGACCACCTCACTCCCCATGTCCTGGATCAGCCCCTGTGGCCGTCCTGGGATGCCCTGAGCAAGGTCCCCTGAGTTTCTTGGGTGGCCACACAGGAGAGGGCATTCTAGGTGGCCGTGCCGTGCTATGGAACTCCCACCCGGTGGGGGCCCGGTTGGCCCCAGGCCTCCATTTTTTTCAGAAAAGTTGCAAGACCTGGCTGTTCTGCCAGGCGTTTGGTGGGGGAGAGGGGTGATGGGGGGGCAGGGGCGGGGGGGTAGGAGGTAGTTGTTTTCTGTTTCCTCCTTTTTATGATGTGTTTTAATTGTCTTAATTGTTTTTTATTGTTGTAAGCTGCCCTGAACTGCCTGTGAAAGGAGGGGCGGGGCAATAAGTTTTAAAAATAAAATAAATAAATAAATAAATAAATAAATAAGCACTTGTTGCTTAGCCCTGGCTGGGGGAAGGAGCCCTGAGCCAGCTGCACGTTTCCTCCCCTCATGTCCCGTATTCTCTCCCCCCATGTCCTATATTCTGGGGATGTGTCAGTGGCCACCTTACCTATAGGGGTAACTCATCCCAAGTCCAACAGGACCTGAGTTGTCCTGTTAGGCATGCTGTTTGTGCCAGCCAGATAAGGCCCCGCTCCTTACAGAGTGCCATGGCACCACAATGCTTCATAAGGGGAGGGGCCATGTCACAAGGCGCAAGAGAGTGCCATAGCCCCATCCTTTTCTTGTTCCTTACAGAGGATTGTGTATCACAGATCTCCGTAAGGGGTGGGGCTATGGTGACCACCCCCTCTAGATGACCAAGAGGGGATGGGGGACCACATCAGTAGGGATAGCACCAATAGATGGTCACGCGCCTTTCTGATGTAATCCTGCCTCTTACAGAGTATCACGCTCTCACAACCCTCCGCAGAACACTGGGCCATTACCTAAAAAAGATGGGACAAAAAGGCTGTCACACCCCCTCTGACGTAACCTCTCTGATGTAACCCCGCCTCTTAAGAAGAATCATGCCAGGAAGGTGGTGAGGAAGTCCCTATATCCCACCCCCTTTCTGACGTGGCTGCCCCCTCCTGCCTCCTGAAGCCACATTTTCTCTGGGTTACCAAGGGCACTCCTATCTGAACTGGAGAAACTAGGCGTTCATCAGAAGCTGTACCGGTAAGCTTCACCAGTTACCACCTCTGTAGGTTGGATCCAGACACTCTGTGTTTTAACCCTTCAACTGCAGGTTCTAAGTGATACCATGATTTCTCCAGGTTATCAAGGTACCCCAAATAATCCATAGAAATTGGATATGACCTGGAGAAATTAGGGGATCATCAGAAGCCTGGAGACACAAAACCCGGAGAAGTGACAACCCTAAGTGGAGCCACTCCAGGCCTGAGGGCTGGGCCAAGCTCCAGAAGAGCCTGGCTGCACCTGGCCAGGACTCATGGCCGGCCTCAGCTGTAGGCTTACCCAGGCACTTGCCGAGGACCCGCTTCAGTGGGACCCATCGACTTTCAGGGGGAACCTCAGCCAATTTCCAAACCTGGGTGGGCTGTTTGTTCGTGACATCACTGCACCACTTCCGGGAGCCTTGAAGGGGGAAATGTGGTGAACAGAAGGTTGCTACCTAGTAAACAAGGTTCTTGGAGATGGCTCAGAACATTCTCACAATGGATGTTGTGAGAATGTGAGGAGCCACTCAAAGAACTGCACATGCGCAACTGAGCTTGGGGGCTCTTTGAGGGGAGAGCGAGGCATGGGGATGGATGGTATTGGGCACAGGGAGAGAGTTTTGGGAGGGTTCTGGGAGAGAGAGGCATGGGGACAGGGAGGAAGGGGCTGCTTGGGATAACTGTGGTCTACAGTGGGGGAGAGGCATGGGCAAAAGAGGGGCCCCTCACACTCTGTTGCCCAAGGGCCCACAAAACCCTGGAGCCTGCCTGGGCCCTGCCAGGACTCTAATTCAGCAGGGAGGTTTCTTCACAGGAATTAAGCACATAATCTATGCAGGACCTGCTCCCCTGCTACAAGGTGGCACCTGGGCAGAGAGGAAGGGAATTGGTCTCTGGGGCTATATACTTCATGTTACCATCCCTGTAGGTTTGATCCAGAGTCTCTGGGTTTTAACCATTCATCTCCAATTTCTGAGTGAAGCCATGATTTCTCCAGGTTAGCAAGGTACCCCTGAATAATCCAGCGAAATTGGTACTATGGGGGGCGGGGGATCCAGGGTGTGTAGGTATGTTTGTGGCTATAATGGAAAGGGACAGGATAACAAGGCTCTCCCACTGCCTTTCTGACATGACTCTCTCCCTACAGAGCATGGTGATGTCACAGCACTCTGAAGGGAGCGTCAGAAAGGGCTGAGGGAGTCACTTTGCCCCACCCTCTTTCTGACATGGCCCCGTCTTTCTGGAGTATCACGATCTGATGCAAAGGGACTCTCCCGCCCCTTCCCAGGCAGGCACTTTGGTTCAATGCAGGGAAGGTGGCGAACCTATATACATTTATTTTATTTATTTATTTAAAAAAATTATACCCCACCCCTCCTGCCAGGCAGCCTAGAGCAGCTAACAAAATCAAAATCAATAAAATACAATAAAACATATAAAAACATCATATACCAATAGTAAAAATGAAAAGAAAAAAACTCAACCCCCCAACCCACCACCCCATCCACCCTCACTCTTCTCCCTTGCCAAACACCTGATGGAACAGCCAGGTCTTACAATTCCTACGGAAAACGAGGCCAGATGGGCCCCACTGGGATGGAATTCCAGGGGTGCGGCACAGCCACCAAGAACGCCCTGTTCTGCGTGGCCCCCTGGGAAACCTGAGGAGCCTCCAACAGGACACCCCAGATGACTGCAGAGGTCAGTCCAGAGCCTGGGGAGTGAGGCAGTCTCACAAACAGGCAGGGCCCAGACCGTGTAAGGCTTTATAGGTCAAAACCAACACTTTGACTCGAGCCCGGAAGACTTTGGGCAGCCAGTGCAGAGATTGGAGCACTGGTGTAATGTGCGTCTGGCGACCCAGCCCCACCAGGAGCCGGGTCACCACATTCTGCACCAGCTGCAGATTCCGAGCCATCACCATAGGTAGTCCCAGGTAGAGCGCATTACAGTAGTCTAACCAAGAGGTGATAAAACCATGGATGATCGTGGCCAGATCTGGAACCGAAACCAGCGACTGAAGCCGCTGCACCAGATGTAACTGGTGGAAGGCACTCCTCGCCACAGCCTCCACCTGGAGATCCAGACGGAGCTGCGTATCGAGGAGCACCCAAGGTTCCGCACCTGGAAAGCCAATGGAGGACAAACCCCCTTTACTGAGGGGGCCATCTCCTCCATCGACTTACCCACTAACATCACCTCCGTCTTGTTAGGATTCAGTCTCAGTCGATTCACCCTCATCCCCCACCCTCATCCCCCACAGCTGCCAGACACCGTAAGTGCTGAGAGAGATGGACCTGGGTCAGTTGAAAATGAGAGGTATAGTTGGGTGTCATCCACATACTGATGACACCTCACCCTGTACCTCACCGAGCGGCTGCATATACACGTTGAACAGGAGAGGGGACAAGACAGAACCCTGCATGACCCCACATGAGAGGTCTCGGTGAGATGAAAAATAATCACCGAGCACCACCCGCTGAGTTCTCCCAGTCAGGAATGAGCAGAACCACTCAAGAATGATCCCGCCCACCCCTGCACTGTCCCGCAGGCACGTCACCAACATCTCATGGTCAATGGTATCAAATGCAGCCGACAGATCTAATAGGACCAAAAGGGTCGATCAACCCGTATCCTTTTCCCGGTGCATCCACCAAAGCCACTAATGCTGTCTCAGTGCCATGCCCTGGATGAAATCCAGACTGATAGGGATCCAGACAACTGATGCAGTCGAGATGCCCTTGGAGCTGCTGAGCTAGTACCCATTCAATAACCTTCCCTAAAAAGGGAAGGTTAGAGACCGGTCAATAGCTGGTGGGGGGGGTCAACGTCAAGCGATGGTTTCTTGAGCAGAGGCTGTACCACCACCTCTTGATGCAGCTTGGCACTCTGCCTTCCCGTAGGGAGGCATTGACCACCCCAGCAAGCAACGACCCTATTGTCTCCTGGCAGCTCTTAATCAGCCAGGACAGGCATGGATCTAGTTCACAAGAGGTGGCTCGAACAGCCCTCAGCACCCCCACCACGTTAGCGGGTGTCACTGACTGAAATTGATTCCACAAAATGAGACAAGTTGGGTTTCTACCACCTCTACCTCTTCCACTGTATTAATTGTGGTATCAAGGTCTTGGTGAATACAAGCGATTTTCTTTGCAAAGTAATCTGCAAAAAGGTCACGGGGGCAGATGATGGCTCAACTACAGGGATGAGGGAGGCTGGACTGACCAGCCCCTGTACAACGCAGAACAGCTCCACCAGACGGGATTTTGCAGATGCTATGAGGGCAGCAAATAATTCCCTCTTTGCTGCTCGCATAACCACGGCATAAACTTGGCTTTAGCCTGAGAACAGCACCACCGTCACTCCAACCGTCGCCCCTCTTGCTTCAGCATCCGCAGCTCCTCAGAGAAACAAGGAGGCCTGCAGAGCTTCCGCCTGGGCAACGGACGCCTAGGAGCTGTTTGATCGATGGCCTCCATCAGCAAGATGTTCCACAGCCTGACAAGCTCATTGATGTGATGGTCATTAAGGTCAGCGAGTAACTCCCCCCAGAGCGCCTACAAACCGCACTGGGTCCAACAGCCTCCGGGGGCGGACCATCCTAATAGGTGCCACACCTTCCAGGGGCAGACATGTGCTAGAAGGGAAGTCTGCAGGAGGTAATGGTCCGTCCATAAGAAGGGCACAGCTCAGCGGCGGCTTCAGCCCCAGGGCACCTGGGGCATTGCCTTACCACGGCCAGTCTCTGCCCCAAAACTAGTATTAAAAGAAAAAAACCTCCTCCTCTGCTGCGCTCGCCTCCAGTCACCTTCTGTAACTCTTTGCCGGCGGTTGCGGTGTGTCCTGAGTGCTAGCGGTACTGTGCTTGCGCCGTACTTCCAGGTTCCTGGACTGGTGCGCATGCACGAGCTTGATCTCTCGCTCACGCATGCGCAAGGGTGCATAAAGCACCGCTCTAAGGATCCCTCTGTGTCTGCTGCTGTGCTGTGTGCGCGCCTTGATGGATCCCATCCCTGACGTGAGGGGGAGGGAGGGAGACGCCATCATGATCATGGGAGCCCTTAAGGGGCAAAATTAATAGGAACATGCATTAGGTGGTTCAGGGTGCCATCCCGGCACGTTCCTCAGCGTGCCAGGCTGCCAGTAGGGGCACTCTTCAATGGAAGGCAATTGGAGGCAGAAGCGGCAGCAACAAGAATCAAATTGGGCTGTAGCCATTTACGCCTGGTGTGTGTGAGACTTGGGGGAGACTGGAGAGCACCACATGGCCATGATGTGTGTATGTGTGTGTGCAGTGCGTGAGTCTGATTGGCCGGTGGAAGAGCAGGGGCCGGGGGGGGGGAGTGTGTGGACAGAGAGTGCTTGTGTGACACTGTTGATTTTTAAATTGCAGAGACTATCTCTGAGCGCGGGCTTTCTCACGTGGGTGTGTGAGAGGGTGGTGCCTGCTGCAGAGATTGAGAGCAGAGAGCATATATAAACTCCAGACCCCCGGGCGCCATTTTATCTCTCTCTGAGCGTGACTAGTTACAGTACTTGTGGTTTTTCTTAAGAGAGAATTTGGTTGGCCTGGCCATCCGGCTGAATTTCAAATCCCAATCCATTCAGGATCATAATATTCACTGCCTGTTAGTTAGATTAGTTAGTGTGTAAGTATTTTATTATTTTAAAATTAATAATTATCTCAAGGAAGCAAGTTAGGTAGGTAGTGTAGTTTAAGTGGCACCCACTTGGCACTGCTGAGTGGGTCCATCATCATCATTGAAGAAACCCAATTCATCTTGTCCTCGCTCGAGTGGGAAGAAGACGCTGTCGAGCTCAGCCTGCCCTGTCTGGGCTCAGTCCTGCTGGTGGGGAGTA
>QEPC01004073.1:2854564-2865313 GCA_003113815.1 Sphenodon punctatus | reverse complement strand
GTCTGGCGATCTTAGGAAGTTAGGTGTGTTCACAATGCTGGAAATTTGGTGCTTTGGAAATCCTGAGATGTAACTGGCAGTCTGGCGATCTTAGGAAGTTAGGTGTGTTCACAATGCTGGAAATTTGTTGCTTTTGAGATCCCGAGATGTACCTGTGAATCTGGTGATTCATGGGCCTTGAAATTCCCCCCCAACTCACAAACACACATGCAGCAGAGGGCAAAAATACTCCTTCAGAAGGGACTTCTGTAGCAGGGATTGGGGCCCCTCCAACATACATGCAGTAAGTCCTTTCTTTCTAAAGCAGCATTCTTAACCTCTGCTGTGTATGTGTGTGTCTTTGCTAAAACTGCTTGTAAGTGTGGCTTAAGGTTGTCTGCCTGCCTTTAAACCTGCCTAACCTAACTGAAATTGCTTAATTATGTAATGTCCATCCAACATTAACCCTTGGAACTCCTTGCTGCTGGATTATGCCGCCTACCGTTGCCCTGGCTCCGCCTACCGACTCACCAGCCTTACTACCCCTCCAACCTCAACACCCACCAGCCGCCCCTGGTAGCAACCTCCACAGCCCAATCCTCTGGCAGGTAACGAACACCCTAGCAGCACACACATAAATCGCATCACAACAAATGTGGCTAGGATGCAATCAAAGGGCACAATCCTCTGCCATTAAAGTAAATGGGAGCTGGGTCCATTGACTTTAATGGATAAAGGATTATGCCCTGATACCACAAGATTCTCTACTATATCTTTTTTTTAGATCGGGCTACCAGAACTGTACACAATACAGTGCGATTGCACCATAGATTTATATAGCAGCATTGTAATATTTTCAGTTTTATTCTCTATCCCTTTACAAATAATTCCTAACATTCTGCTTGCTTTTTTTGACGGCTGCTTGCATGCTGAGCTAAGGATTTCAATGTATTGTCCACAATGACTCCAAGGTTCTTTTCCTGACTGGTAACTAATTTAGAACCCAGCATTGTGTACATAAAGTCTGGGTTATTTTTCCCTATGTGCATCACTTTGCACTTGTCCGCATTAAATTTAATCTGCCATTCAGATGCCTGGTCACGCAATCTCCCAAGTTCCTCCTGTAATTCTTCATAGTCCGCACACTTTTTAACTACCTTGAATAACTTGTTGTCGTCTGCAAATCTGATCACCTCACTCCTCTTTCCAGATCATTAGTGAATACATTAAACACCAGCAGTCCCAGTACAGATCCCTAGGGCACTGCAATATTTACTTCTCTCTATTGTGAAAACTGACCATTTATCCTACTTTTTATTTCCTATCCTTTAACTAGTTACCAATCCACAATAGGACACCGCCTCCTATCCCATGACTTTTTGATTTCTCTCGCATGAGCCCCCTATGTGGGGCTGCCCTTGATGACTGTTCAGAAGCTCCAGCTGATGCATATTGCAGAGCTCACCTCCTGGCTGGGATGAGATGCCACGAACACATTACACTGGTGCTCTGTAGTCTGCATTGGCTTCCTATAGCTTTCCGGGCACAATTCAAGGCGACTGTGGGTGATTTCAGACGTTACGCAGTCCCGATTCACCACAGTGGATTCCCAGTGGTGGTGAGCCATCCAACCACCCCCCGTGGTGCAGGAAGGCCCTGAACAGCCGTGACAGGAGCGGAACCACAGCAGGGAAGCGGACAGACAGACCACAGCCCGGGGCGGTGCAACAGACATGACACCGCTTCCCGGCCATGGTCAAAACACCCAGAAGGCAGCGGGGAGGGGCGGGAGGCAGACATGGCCGACTGAGGGCAAATGAAGGCAAAAGCGCCGAAAGGAAATGCCCACACAAGGGAAACGGGAAGGGAGGGGGAGGAGGGAGAAGAGCCGCAGAGGCGGCACACACAACAGGCACAGAGACAACGAGGGCACAGTGAAACACACACCACAAACACATACCTGGGCACATACACACCCTCATGGGAAAGGAAGGAAAGGGGGAACACAGCGGCACAGAAACATGTACAGCACAACAGGAAAAAGGGGGGACAGGGAAGAGGGGGGAGCGGCCCAGGGGCAGGGCAGGACACGGGGAAGGGCACCTGGAACCCCAACAACAGCACAGCCAGCACGGTCAACCCCAGAGATGCACAGGCACAGGGGGAGATCACACAGACAGGGGGTGGCCCGGGAATGGTCCAGGAGGCAGACAGGGAACCCATGTGCTGGCAAGGATGCGATGGATAGGATGGAGAAGAGCCGGAGCCATGCAGCAGGTCCAAATACAAACCCCTCTCCGGGAGGATGCTGGGAGGAACAGTCCGGGGCCCCCAGAAACCTGCAGTCACAGAGGCAACCAATGGGGGGGGCACTGGCACAAGCGGGATCGCAGGCAGTCTAGGAAGGTCAGCAGCACCCCGGGGTGCTGGATGCCGGCTCGGTGTGCAGGACACAGCCACAGGAGAAGGCAGCCACGGAGGGGAACACCAGTTGCAGAGGTGGATGGGGGGGCATGGAGGGGGCCCAGAGCCACAGGCAGGGGCAGTGGAACCCCAGGAAGCAGGCAGCACAGCAGCAAGGCCGGGGCATCATGGAGGGAGTGGGCAGCAACCCATGGCATCAGGGTGGAGGCAGATGCTCACAGAGGGGCCAGCAACCAGGGCCCGGAAGGCACAGGGGGCCTCACAGCCAGCTGCAGGTGTCCACGAAGGGGCACAGGGCTGGGTGGCCCACCAGGTGCATGAAGTGGGGCCACTGAAGCATGCCCCAATGGTATTCCAGCGCAGACCATGTGGTGGGCAATGAGGTAGTATGCCTTGAAGGGATCCTGTATGGCCAGCCCCACCTGCACATCAAAACGGGACCACACACCAGCCAGCGCTGTCAGCTTCGCCCCAGTGGGCTCCGACAAGCCATAGTCAGCATCTGGGGGCCACGGAAGGTGACCGAGTTCCAACAGGTGGTGATAGACTGCCCCACGGGACCACTGGTACCCACGGGCCCCATGAACACAGACAAAGAAGGACATGACCAGGGCAGGGCCCCCCTCCATCAGACAGGCTGTGTAGGCGGCCAGGCTGCACACAGAGAGGGAAGACACGGTCTCCGATGCTGACCATCCCACATGCGCGCACCTCATCTCTGGGATGCGCCCATCGGGAAAGGGACGCAGGCCCAGCGTCTCCGCATGCAGCCGGCAATTGCGGGCGCTCACCTCATAGCGAAAGTACTGCAGCCTTGAGCTCAGACTAGCATAGGCACCTGTGAGGCTGTCTGGGCAGCTCAGGAGCAATTGCACAGCCAGGGAATGCCACAGGTCACACAGGGACATGATCTTGCGGAAGGTCCAGCTATGGGGGGCCCCAGGGGCGGTGGGGCCGGCGAGCCTTGGGGAAGCACTGCCTGCCATGATCCAGCATGCACCTGATACTAACTGTAAGGCAAGAGGGGCCCCACAATCCCTGGAAGGACAGGAGGGGAAGCAGGGGAGCTCCAAGGCCAAGCGATAAGGCCACAGGCCGCAACATTGCCCGGCTAATGAACGAGGTGTGGATCCGGCCCAGCTGCTGGAACCGAGCACATGTACAGGACATCCTACACACAGATCAGGGTGGCGGGACATTAGGCAGCCAAAACACAGAGAGGTGGGAGGTGATGACAGCAGGAATGCAGTTGCAGTCCGCACATGCCCGGGGGCAGGCTGGACCATGTGCCAGGCCCATGCAGGGACCGCAGGTGAGTGCAATGGGTCGCCCAGTGCCGCCCTGCCCCTGGCGCCCTGCAGGAGCCGGCCCAACCGGCTGGGGGGGGAAGCAGAGGTGACTTGGGCCCCCCTCCGGCCGGTAGGCAGGTCGCGAACAGGGGGTGGGGTGACATGACCCAACCTATAATAGGTGCGGACCCAACCCACCCGGGGCACCGGTCACCATGGAGCTGGGGCAGTTGGGTGCCTGTGGGATGCACCTAGCAGTCAGCACAGAGTGGTACCACTTACACACGGACCTATTTTGCATCCAGAGCACAAAGATGCACCTGGCCACCAGGCTGTGGGTGAGCATGGCCGGGAGCACTGCTAGAGCCTGGAGAGCCCACCATGGGTGCAGGTGCTCCCTGGTCCAACTCAGGGCCCAGAGGGTGTCTGGGACGGTCCAGCAGGCCCTCGTCTGCACTCGGGCACGGGCTGCTGCACTCTGTGAGGCAGCTGACTGGCTCCAGTGGTGGAGGGAGACCATGGGCCACGCTACCCAGCTTGCTATGCCCATTGCCCAGCGGCTATGGGTCATGGAGCGGGCACAGGGGTGGTGGTCCAGGGTGCTGGCTCACTGGGATAAGGCCACCTGGAGAGTGCACTTTCGGATGGACAGGCACACCCTCCTGTGACTCGTGGAGCTGTTAACACCCTGGCTGAAGCGGCAACACCCCCTCATACAGACCCCCATTCCCATGTTCCAGCGGGTGGCCATCAGGGTCTGGGCCCTGGCAACGCCCGACTCCTGCCGGTCCGTCTCGCAGCATTTTGGCATCGGGGTGAGCACTGTCACCGGTATCCTGCGAGATATCTGCGAGGCGGTGGAGGGTGTGTTCCTGGACCATGCGATCCAGCTGGTGGACCAGGAGGCCGTGATGGCCGGCTTCGTGGCTGGGGGGTTCCCCAACTGCATGGGCACCATAGACGGCACCCACATCAAGATCCTCCACCCCTCCGATGGAGAGGCCACGGAATATATCAACAGACATGGTTACCACTCCCTGCAGCTGCAGGCCATCACCGGGGTGATTCATAGACATTTACACGGGCCACTCTGGGCTCAGCCACGATGCCCGGATCATGACCATCTCTCTCTTCTATGCCCGGATGTACCGTGGGGACTTCACGGACATGACCCGGAATGACCCGGATCGAGGGGGTGCTGATCCCCCCCCCTGCATCCTGGGGAACCCGGCCTATCCACTCACCCGGTGCCTGATGAAGTCGTACCCGGTCGCCAGGAACCCAGTGGAGGTGCTCTACAATACCTGCCTGTGTGCAAGCAGGACCATGGTTGAGAGGGCCTTCGGGGCCCTCAAGCAACGCTGGAGGAGCCTCGCAGACCGGCTGGACTACACGGTGGAGACCTCGGCCCTGGTGATTGGAGCGTGCTGTGTGCTGCACAACATGTGCGAGACCGATGGGGCTGCCCTCGACTACCCCATGCCCCAGCGCCCTCCTGGCCCCGTGCCTCTCTATGTGAACGCTGAGAACCCGCGGGAGTACCAGTACGCAAAGCGCATCCGTGCTGCCCTGGCTAGGTGGATCAGTTGGGAGGCTGTGCACCCCCATCACCACCTCCCCAGCGCTGCCACCAGCACCCTGGGCCCATCCCTAGGTACCTACCCACCCCCAGTCCTGTTCCCATGAACAGAACGATGGATGCAGCAGTGGTGCCCATGCTTTTATTGTGCATACTTCCTACAGGTCCACTCGCCCCCCCCCACCTCCTGGTGCCGCTCTCACCCTCTTCAGGCTGCTCTCCCCCTTCGCCCACGTCCCCCACATCTCCAGGGCCTCCCTCTCAGTTGCCCTGGAGCTCTGGGAGCTCTCCTCCTCCCCGCTGTCCGTGTCCCCAATGGTATCCTGGGATGCCTCGGTGTCCTGAAGGGCAGGCGGTGGTGGGAGGGAGGGCAGACCCAGGGCCGGAGGGGACCTCCTGGGCGGCTGCTCCCTCTGGAGGCCTACAGGGACCGGGAGGCACATGTGTGGGCCTGGCGGGCGTGCCGGTGGCTGGGGCGGTGGCGGAGGCGGTGGGGGTGCTGAGGGGCCCAGCATCAGGGTTGGGGCAGGCAGGTTGCCTAGTGGGGGGGGGGCGCATCACATAGGCGCTCATGGTCCCTGCGTGCAGCAGCAGCAAGGTGCCGATGTCATGGGACCAATCCATCTTGGCCGAATGCTCCCTCACCATCCTGTCGATGGCCAGTTCCATCCACCCAAACACCTCCACCTGCCTGCTGTGCTCCCAGCGCTCCCGCCTCTGTTCCAGTCGCACCTCCGCCTGCAGCCTCCGGTTCCTAGCCTCCGATTGTTGCACGGCCCTTTCCGTGGCCACCTCCATCCGATCAATGGCCAAGATCATCCGCTCACCCTGCTCGGTGGTGGAGCGGACTATATAAACAACAATAAAATAATAAATAATAATAATGCTATGCTGTATGACACTTACAAAAGGGTAAATTATTTGTGGAATCCAGCCTTTGAGAAACTGCTAGAAAGGAGGGCCCTGTCCTCAGGATCCTGGCTCTGCCAATATCAATTTGTCCTGATGAGGTTACGTTTTGTGGTGCACCAAGCTTGCTGTGTGGGTATAGAGGATTTCTATGGGAATCTGTTTGATCTGGTTCTTCTGCCTGAGTTCATTGTCCAGCTTTTCTGCTCATGTGGCTGAATGTTATGGGGAAGGGGAGGGAAATACGTGTCAGTCCCTAAAAACCCCACCTGTCCAAGGGCACCCTAAAGGCCCGTACACCCCTGCTGTGAAAAAGGAGGCCTCAGGATCTAAGGTGGGCAGTTCTTCTCCATGAGAGATGGGCCCAAATCATAATCGGGCGGCAGGAGCACAAGAGCCGGGCACGCAGGCCCATCAGGGTCTGAATGCTCAGAGAGAGGGAAGGGGGGAAATCAAAAAGGAACATGCACCCCCAAGGTCGGGAAGGGAGGGGAGTGAGGAGCCCACAAGCGTTGTGGGAGGGAGAGCAAAATACTCACATGTCGGAGGTCCAAGGTCTGTGGAAGGTAGTGGGGGGGGGGGAAGGAAGACACACTGCTCACAAATACCCCACACTCACTCTACACGCACACTAAACTAAACACCCACACACATTCACACAGACAACCCAGGGAAAAGAAAAGGAGAACGAATTCAAGATCACTAGGCAAGGGAGATCACAAGCTCCCAAACATCCAGTCCAGTCTCTCACTCTTCTGATAACCGGCGGCAGCGGTCTCCACCGCCGGAGAGTGTATGGCTTTGGCCCTGCCCCTCCTGCATCTGCGGCAGGCCCGCAACAACATGAGAGGGTGATGTCCCACCATCTGTCGGTCACAGGGGCTATGCAGCCAATCACCGCTGCCAGAGCCGCTGACGACAAGCAGCAGCGCATATGCGCCCCACCCGCCAGTCACACAGGAAAAGCGGCGACCTGTTTCTGAAGTACTTTTCATTACTTTTCTCATCTGCCTTTAAATTCTGTACTGTCTGTTCAGACACAGTAAATAACAGATGAGATGAACCAATAATCGGATCTATGAGGACAAAGTCAGTCTTCCCATAGCAAAAATTCATTTACAAATAAAACGTATAATTGTTTATTTAGCCTGTTAAATTTTGTATGAATAGACTGCTTAAGAAAATGACTCTGCTTCCTAGAGCCAGCCTAGCTCTGCTGCCAAGATCTGGTGTGACAGCATCATGCTCACACTTATAATTTTTAATTCATTCCTCAAAGGGCTGTTATGGTTAGAAATATTTATTTGTACTAAAGGCTTTATGATCTCACTCACCCGTGTGTGCCTTGCAGTTACATCTTATTACTAGAAATGGGCCAGTCACAAAGTATGGATCTAGGTGGATTTACAAGTTCTCAAAACTCAGAATTGTTCAAATCCAGGATTTGGGTTTTGCAGCATTTAAACTGGTTGCAAAGCCTGGACAAATTTTGAACTGAGTGGTTTGAAACTCAAAGTTACTGTTTCCTGGAATTTTGAGCTAAACTTTGTATTCATGAGTATTTGACCCTCAAATATCACACTGTGCACAAACTGTGATAGAATGGGATATTATTTATGAAAAACATGCATTTCTGCATACTTCTGTCATGAAGAATTTCCGTACAGAGCCCTTTGCCTTACAGATTGAAATTACGATAAAATACCTGTGAATGCCAGGAAATGGATCAGTTTATGACTTCCAGTGCACTTCTCTAAAGTAGAGGTTTGCAATTTTTTTTTAAACTGTGCCCCTCCTTCACTTGTGTATGGTGATGGAGGTCCCTCTCCCCTCCCCCCCCATACGCACCCCTTGCTCCTTCTCTTCCCCCCTCCCCACCCTTTATTCTTTGGGTATTTTTAGACAAGCATCTCCCCACCTAATACCCACCCATCATTCATGCTGGCATCCTATGCAGTCCTGCAATGTGCATAATGGGTGGGTAATAGGTGGGGAGGTCTTGTCTAAAAACACCCTCTGGCTGTCTTTCCCCCTTGCCACCTCATTGTTTTGGTGGTTCCTCAGTAAGAGTGGAGCTAGGTGTTTGCCAGCTGGGGTCTTTCTTACACCCGGGCCCAGAATATCTTTAGCGACCCCTCCCGATGGCCTGCCCCTCCAGTTTGAGAACCACAGCTCTAAAGCAATCGAAGTTGGCCACTGTCAGATGTTGGGCTGGATGGACCATTGGCCTGACCTGGGATGGCAATTCTTATGTGCCAAAAAAAAGAGCAGTTTTTGAGTATCTTTGCACTTTGTTCTGATTTGTCTTGCGGATGTGTCCCCACTTAATCCCTTGCCTTACGCTAGTGGTGTAAGGGTGGTGTAAACAGCTTACAAGGAGAGAGGAAAGAATTATCTCAGTGCAGGTATTCAGCTGGACAGTAGTTACAGTCATTTTAGTGCTGGTGAAAAGTATCAAACTGTCAGACTTCGAGTCATGTATACCAATACAAAGTGAGTCTAAAACACAACCGGACCCTCGGAGGCTGATGGAACCTGAACGGTTCCAAGGGGTTCTGAGGGAATTAACCTTGGACTTGGATGGTTACTCTGTCAATGAGCTAGTCCAGCATTGGAACAGATTGCTGGGGGAAGCCATTGACAGGGTGGCTCTGAGACGCCCTCTGCCTCTGTCTCGTCACTGCAGGGCCCCTTGGTTTACTGAGGGGCTGCGGTGTATGAAACAAGTAGGCAGGAGGCTAGAGCGACGCTGGTGTCAGACTCGCTCTGAATCCGACCGACTTCTCCATAGGGCCCATTTGTGATCCTATGTTGAGGCTGTGAGGACAGTAAAGAAGGAGTTCTTTGCTGCCCTCATAGCGTCCGTGAAGTCATGCCCAGCGGAGGTGGTTTGGGTGGTGCGGGGGCTGGTCAGTCCGACCTCCCTCTGCCTGGATGGGGACTTGTCCCAGGCTCGCTGTGAGGAATTTGTCACCTACTTCGCAGACAAGATCGCTCGGATTCAGAGGGACTTTGACTCTGGGTTGGGGGCAGTAGGCAGAGAGAGCAAGAGGACAGAGGTCCCATCTGGTCCAACTTTGTGGGGGGAGTTTCGGGAAGTGACGCCAGTCGATGCGGTGGATGTCCTGGGGTATGTGAGAGCCACCAGTTGTGAACTTGATCCTTGCCCGTCCTGGTTGGTGAAAGCCTCCAGGGAGACATTGGGGACAGTGGTGGCAAGAGTGGTTATCGCGTCCCTGCAGCAGAGGAGGTTGTCGCCCAGCCTCAAGGAGGCTGTAGTGCGCCNTACCAACCTGTCTCTAACCTTCCCTTTTTAGGGAAGGTTACTGAGCGGGCGGTGGCGATCCAGCTCCAGGGGCATCTAGATAGCATTGGTTTCCTGGACCCTTTTCAATCTGGGTTCTGCCCCGGCTATGGAACCGAGACGACGTTGGTGGCCTTGGTCGACGATCTCCATCAGGAGATGGATGCAGGATGTTTGACATTTCTCATCCTGCTAGATCTCTCAGCCACTTTTGACACCGTGGACCATGGGCTGCTGCTGAGATGGCTGCGTGACCTGGGGGGTCTGAACGGGACTGTTCTTGAATGGTTCCGCTCATTCCTCTCGGGGAGAAGCCAGCAGGTGGTGTTGGGAACTGAAACATCTTGCCCCCGCACTTTATCCTGCTGCATTCCCCGGGTTCCATTCTGTCGCCATTATTATTTAATGTATATATGTAGCCCTTGGGGGAGGTCGTGAGAGGGTTCGGGGTGCGATGTCACCAATATGCTGATAATACTCAGCTGCACCTCTCTTTTTCAGCTGACCCAGACCCTGCTGTCTTGTTGCTGTCCCAGTGTTTGGAGGCCGTGGCGGAGTGGATGTGGCAGAGCAGACTGAAGCTCAACCCCGATAAGATGGAGGTGATGGTGGTGGGGGAGGACGAGGGAGGTGTCGACCCCCCTGATTTGGGGGGGTGATTCACCCTCCTATAGCTCAGCAGGTCCGGAGTCTGGGGGTGGTGTTGGACTCAGATCTCTGCCTGGATCAACAGGTGGAGATGGTGGTGCAGAGGCTGTGTCCATACATCTCCAGGCCAGACCTGGCCTCCCTCATCCATGCCTTTGTCACCTTGAGACTGGACTACTGCAACGCACTCTACGTGGGGCTGCCCTTGTTCCTGGTTCGGAGGCTGCAGCTAGTGCGGAATGCGGCAGCCTGTCTCCTCACGTGGACGGGTCGTCAGGAGCATATAACACCTGTGCTCCGGACTCTGCACTGGTTGCCAATAGCGTGCCAAGACAGATTCAAGGTACTGGTAATGATCTATAAGGCCCTTCACGGTCTTGACCCCTCGTACCTCAGGGACCGCCTCGCCCTCCGCACCCCAGAGCAGCTCCTTTGGTCTGCCGGGGGAGCCTTCCTGGAGGTCCCCTGTGTTAAGCAGGGGGCCACGATGGAGAGGACATTCTCGGTGGCCGAGCCGCATCTTTGGAATTCCCTCCCGGAGGAAGCTTGCCTGACCCCAAGCCTTCTAACATTCGGGTGGGCTTGTAAAACCTGGCTGTTTGCCCAGGTCTTTGGGG
>QEPC01004073.1:2843836-2853892 GCA_003113815.1 Sphenodon punctatus | reverse complement strand
TATATGCAGCCCTTGGGGGAGGTCGTGAGAGGGTTCGGGGTGCAATGTCACCAATATGCTGATGATACTCAGCTGTACCTCTCTTTTTCAGCTGACCCAGACCCTGCTGTCTTGTTGCTGTCCCAGTGTTTGGAGGCCGTGGCGGAGTGGATGTGGCAGAGCAGACTGAAGCTCAACCCCGATAAGATGGAGGTGATGGTGGTGGGGGAGGACGAGGGAGGTGTCGACCCCCCTGATTTGGGGGGGTGATTCACCCTCCTATAGCTCAGCAGGTCCGGAGTCTGGGGGTGGTGTTGGACTCAGATCTCTGCCTGGATCAACAGGTGGAGATGGTGGTGCAGAGGCTGTGTCCATACATCTCCAGGCCAGACCTGGCCTCCCTCATCCATGCCTTTGTCACCTTGAGACTGGACTACTGCAACGCACTCTACGTGGGGCTGCCCTTGTTCCTGGTTCGGAGGCTGCAGCTAGTGCGGAATGCGGCAGCCTGTCTCCTCACGTGGACGGGTCGTCAGGAGCATATAACACCTGTGCTCCGGACTCTGCACTGGTTGCCAATAGCGTGCCAAGACAGATTCAAGGTACTGGTAATGATCTATAAGGCCCTTCACGGTCTTGACCCCTCGTACCTCAGGGACCGCCTCGCCCTCCGCACCCCAGAGCAGCTCCTTTGGTCTGCCGGGGGAGCCTTCCTGGAGGTCCCCTGTGTTAAGCAGGGGGCCACGATGGAGAGGACATTCTCGGTGGCCGAGCCGCATCTTTGGAATTCCCTCCCGGAGGAAGCTTGCCTGACCCCAAGCCTTCTAACATTCGGGTGGGCTTGTAAAACCTGGCTGTTTGCCCAGGTCTTTGGGGAGGGGGGTGGGGGGGTAGGGTTTTTAGCTCTTCCCTACCCTTATTTTATTTTATTTTTATTTCTTCTTCTGCCCTATGATGTCTTTTAAATTGTTGATGTTTTAAAAAAATTGTTTTATGAATGTTTTAGTTGTACGTTGCCCCAGGATGCCGTAGGCATATGGGGCAACTCACAAATACATATAATAAATAAATAAATAACCCAACCCAACCCACCACCCCCAGGTACAAGTGTAAGCCTGGTTCAGTAGGTGTTGTTGCTTTCTCTTCCCAGGAAGTGGGACATTTTACAGATCTTCATGGCCCATTTCCTTTTGGGGAGAGAGAACTGGAGTCTTATGGTGTTTGACAGAATGTGAGGTCCTGTTGGTCTCAAACCCTGGTCTTACACTGCAGCCACCTTGACCACAGCAGCACCCCTCCCATAGCTGCTTCTCCAGGACACTAGAGGTTTGCTGTTCCATGAGCCAAGCTACACACCCCTACCTCCCCATTGGCTGACCTACAGTTTAAAAGGAGCAGGACAGGAAGCAGAAGCTGTCTAAGTAACCTGAAGGCTTCACCTCCAGACTGGTTGTGTTCTTGTGCCTTGTCCGTCTAGTTGTTCCCTGACCGAAGTCACTTTTACACATGACAAAAATGGGTTATTATAAGTGCTCAAGATAATACTGGCTGTTATAAATGCTTGAGTTTTGTAATGTGTGAACACACTATTCCCCTTTTATGCAGTAAAATCATGCAGCCTTGTAAGAGTCACATCTGGTGACTCTGCTATATTAAAGGGGAATATCTGCTATATTAAAGGGGAATAGTGTGTTCACACATTACAAAAAAAGCATTTATAACAGCTGGTATTATCTCGAGCACTTATAAGAACCTATTTTTGTCATGTATAAAAGTGGCCTGAGTCTCTGGAATTGACCCTGCTTTGGTCTCTGACATGGCTGACCTCTTGGCTCTGATGTTGACACGGGACCTCCTGGAGCCTGACCGCACCCCTTGATTACCCTGAGTCTGCTGATATTCTGGATTTAGTGGTTTCTAACCCCGGTTTGGTTCCTGACAATGTCCCTGAGAAGACCCCTGGCAGCCCCCCCCAGTGGCCATCAGGCTGATGAGCGCCCTGGCCCCAAACCAGGCCCTGACAGAGAAAAATATTTATTTACCGATTTACACGCTGAGGAGGAGTAGATGGATGGGAAGCAGCAATCAGCACCTCCCACCCAAAGACAGAATCACTGCTATCTCCATAGCCACAAAAGCAGAGGATTCTCCAAAGCTACTATTCTCTTTGCAGATTCTCCAGTGTCTAGTGCAGCCACTGTTGTTACTGCCAAACCCTACAGGCACTGTACATTCCCATAGCCCCTGTTTGTTCTATGTGGCTGAGCCCAGCCAAAGCCATACAGCTAGACTGGGTCAGGCACAGTCCTACCTGGTTTGTCTCCAGGTGGAGTAATACACAAAGGACTTCATTGCCCTTTATTATTTTATTATTATTAACAAACATTTATATAGCGCCAGCAGTGTACCTGGCACTTTACAAAGTAATAAAAGAGACACGGTCCCTGCCCCTAGGGCTTACAATCTGAGAGACAGGAGCTGGGGGAGAGACTTAGGAAGGGGAACAGAGGGAGAGACAAGGGGTCTAACATTCATGAAGATGCGAGGTCTCAAGTGCACGTACTTGGCTTGGTTACGATGAGAATGACAGCAGGCAGGTCCATGTTGCAAGGATAAGGGTAAACCGATCGTAGGTATAGGAATAGTGGCTCAGCAGGATAAAGAGTCAGACAGAGCAGAGCGAAAGAGGTGAGTTTTAAGGAGAGATTTGAAGGTATGAAGGGAGGGGGCAAGGCGGATGTGGACAGGGAGGGAGTTCCAGGCATGGGGGGCAGCAAGTGAGAAGGGACGAAGGCGCTTAGGGGAGCAGGGAAGGCGTGGAAGGGTGAGAGAAGGGACAGAGGAGGAGCGAAGTGCACGGGCTGGAGTATGGAGGGCGATAAGTGCAGAGAGGTAGGGGGGAGCAAGGTTGTGAAGAGCTTTATAGGTGAAGACTAGGAGCTTGTGCAGGATTCGTTCAGGAAGGGGAAGCCAGTGAAGCGAAGAGAGGAGGGGCTGCACATGGTCGAAGCGACTGGCGAGGTAGATGACCCTGGCAGCAGAGTTTTGGACAGAGATGAGGGGAGAAAGGTGAGACCGGGGAAGGCCAGTGAGAAGGAGGTTACAGTAATCGAGGCGAGAGATGACCAGAGCATGAACAAGAGTTTTGGCAGACGAGACAGAGAGAAAAGGGCGAATCTTAGCAATGTTATGGAGGGAGAAGCGACAGGATTTAGCAACAGAGTCAATGTAGGGTTTAAAAGAAAGGGCTGAGTCAAAGATGAAGCCTAGGCTACGGGCTTGGGGGACAGGCAGGATGGTGACTCCATCAATAGTTATTGACAGTGAGGAAGGAGAGGAAGGATGAGGGGGGAAGATAAGGAGTTCAGTTTTAGCCATGTTGAGTTTGAGTTGACGTTGAGACATCCAGGTAGAGATGTCTCAACAGCCAGGTGTCTGTGATCGAGCTTATGGTGCATCCAGATTGTTTAACTTTGCAATGGACTGTATTTAGCAGGTGCTTGTCACTGATAAGAACAACACAGGTTTCCCCTCCCCTCCCTTGTCTCTCATAGATTGTAAGCCCCTCCGTGCAGGGACTTGTCTCTATTTATTTAACATACTTTATATCCTGTCCTTCCTG
This sequence comes from Sphenodon punctatus, assembly GCA_003113815.1. Lineage (NCBI taxonomy): Eukaryota > Metazoa > Chordata > Lepidosauria > Sphenodontia > Sphenodontidae > Sphenodon > Sphenodon punctatus. The sequence goes on along the minus strand of QEPC01004073.1, from coordinate 2,850,291 downwards.
CCGAAGCAGCTCAGGATGGCTAACAATCATAAATTAAATTAAATTAAATATGAATATTGCATAAGTCACCCTGTTAAAGATCCAGAATCTTCTTTTGAGCTTTCATTCCATAATAAGTTGGAAAACTGGGAGAAAGAAAAGGAAAAAGAAGATATGGAATTAGATGAATTCTTGTTTCTAGAACAGGCTGCTGATGAAATATCTTTCTCTAGCAATTCCTCATTTGTACAAAGGATCTTGGATTGTGACCAGCAACCTTCCAAAGATCGTAGAATGTCTTCTACTCCTGTCAAATCAATGCAGCAGCAGCGTCCCCCCTTCCCTGTCTCCCTCTTTCCCCCCTTCCCTGTCTCCCCTCCCACTGTCTTTAGATTGTAAGCCCTCAGGCAGGGACTGTGTCTATCTTATTCTTTGGAAAGTGCTGGGTACATCGCTGGCACTGTATAAATGCTTATAATAATAAAATAATAATATTAATATGAATATAAAACACAATAAATAAACAATCCAAATAAAAGAAGAGCATAAAACAACCCATATAGGGATGTCAAAGAAAACAGAAAAACAACCCCTCCACCCTTCACCCATCTTCCTCACCTGGCAGAACAGCCAGCTCTTACACATTCCTCGAAAGGAGGAGAGGTCCGGGGCCTCCGCTGGAAGGGAGTTCCACAGCCTCGGTGCAGCCACCAAGAATGCCCTCTCCACGGTCACCCCCCGAGCAACTCGGGGAATTTCAAGAAGGGCACCCCCGGTGGACTGCAGGGGCCAATCCAGAGCATGGGGAGTGAGGCGGTCCCACAGGTAGGCAGGGCCGAGACTGTATAGGGTTTATAGGTCAGCACCAACCCCTTGAATCCGGCCCGGAAGACTATAGGCAGCCAGTGCAGGGAATGGAGCACAGGTGTAATGTGCTCTTGGTGACCCATCCCTGAGATTGTTTAATGATGGTTAAGTACCTAGCACTGAACAATTAATGATTGTTCAGTCTAGGTACCTTGCCAGTGCTATATAAATACTTAATAAATAATAATAGTGATGCCACAGAGCTCCAGGCTGTGGAGAATACTATTCCTGCAATTCAATGTCCTCTGTTTAGCTCCAGAGGAGGTCCTGCAGTGGAAGCAGTAAGCAGCAGCGGCAGCAAAAGCAAATCCTCACAGCACTTAGTCAGTGTCCTTCAGCTGTGCTGTGGAATCAGCAACTCTTTGAGAGGGTAAATCAATAAGACTCTAAGGAGGGTGCAGCTATAACAGGGACAGGAGGCACAGTCCAGGGGGGTCATGCTCTCTGGTGCAGCAGCATTGGCTGCTTCAAGGAGAAGAGTGGGACGGGGTGGGCATTCTATCTTTTGCACCAAGGTCCATTCCAATCTAGCTACACAGCACCCTTGGTCTTTAATATTGGGGAGGGGGGGACATAACTCAACCATCACGGTTGCTTGGGGCAACACTGACTGAGCAAGCTCAAACATTCATGGCTTTGTAGACAGAGATTATCAGGCAAATGCATGTGTTCTCAAAATTTATGGACATCAGAAATGTCTAGGAGAACAATGCATGTAAATGCTTGCTTGCTGACCAGAGAAGCAATTAAGAAAATAAAATAAAACCTCTGTTATTTTTCTCTTCTCCTTCGGTTAGACATTTTTACAACTGCAATTACATCCTAAAATATTCTCTCATTCTACTGCTATGGAAACCTCATTGGGGTGGGGGTAAGTTGAGGGCCATCTGTCAATCACCACAAGGCTTCTATTGTTATTATTATTGTCATTAATCACTTATCTAGCACCTGCAGCCTGACTGGCACTGACAATCATACATTCTAACCCAGACAGTCACCCTCCTCTGGGATTTCCTGCTTGTTTGCCCACCCATTCCATTCCATTCCACCACTGCCTGCGCCCTGACCCAGCCTGGTGGATCATGGGAAAGTTGGAGTTTGCAGGGGTAGGGTAAACAAGTTGTCATGCCCCTCCCTTACAGAGCATCAGGATATCATGAAGCTCCATAGGGGCTGGGCAGGAAAGTCCCTATGGCCTGCCCCCTTTCTGATGTGGCTGTCCCCCATTGTCCCCCCAAAAGCTTTGATTTCCCCATGTTACTGGGGGAACTTCTTGCCAAGTTGGAGAAATCAGGGATTTTAGAGACAGTGCATGGGGGACTGTGAGAATTCTGGAGGGTTGACATTGGGCATTCTTACACACACCTTAAAGTTCTGGATTTTTCAATCTTCTGGGTTTACAAGTCCACAAGTAAGTTCTGGATGCATTTTTCACACACACACACACACTGCCCCGAGGAAGTTCCCGGCTGCATTCTTCACACAAAAACTGCCCTGAGGCAGCCTAAAGTAACCGCAGCTGTAGATGTGACCAACTGCCATGGAAACTAAGTGACCACAGCTGCCTGAAGCAAAGCAGTTTACCAGGAGAACTTTTTACACACAAAAGTTCTGGGAGAAGTTCTATGCAGAAGTTCAAAAAGCCGGATGTTTAAGATCTGGGCGAGTGATTTAGACACATTGGAAGTTCAGGATGTAATAGTAATTATGCAGGAGAAATGTGTGTGTAAAAACACCCAGTGCCTTCTGGGTCCAAAAAGTTTGAGAACCAAGGACTGAAAAGAATAGGACATGTTCTGTTAGAGTTTCAAGGTCTCTTTATAAAATGGAAATTAAGCAACAAGTCTGGATAGGTGCTTTAAAGAGATAAAAAAAGAAACCCAAAACAGCCCAGACAGGAGCCTGAATGCAGAGTGAATAAGGCAGCTTTCAAGTTTGTTTAAGAGAAGCGTAATTATTTCACTCGCTGTTGAATTTTGGATCCCAGTAGAGCTGGCATGAAAGAAGAAGTTCAGCTCCTGAAGCCAAGGGCAAGGAAACAATGTTGGGAAGAAAATGAAAGTTACCTTGAAAAAATAGCAAGTTTCAACTTGCTTGTAAGTATAGTCATAAGAACGCAAAGCAGGTCGCTCTGGCAGGGTTCTGCAGCTAGAACATGGCAGCCATCCACAACTGCAGTATATTAGTGATCTCAGAAGGCTGGGGGCAGAAAGACTCTAGGCAAGAGATTCCTAAACCTTGGCACTGACAGGCCATGCACTGTCAGCCAGTGCCGGACCCAGGGAAACTGGGGTTCTGTGAAAAAAGCTGGGTAGGCCCCCTCCTGTCATAGCCATTTCCAATGGACACATACTGACTCACCCGTTAGGAAAAGGAAAATGTTGTTATAATTAATTTTTTATGTTTGTTTAAACATAATCTCCTTTCCCTGCATTGTAGTCCTGTATGCTACAGTTATGCTGTTATTTCTAGACAATTTCTGGGCAGGGCCGGCCGTAGAGATTGTGGGGCCTAGGGTGAGGATAAAATGCGGGACCCCTGGTGGCCCTTCCCCCTTCCCTGTGACTCTGCCCCCTTGAGGACAATGTCTGCGGTGGTTGTGCTTGGGACCCCTCTGGGAGGCAGTGGGGGCCCCAAGTCCTGCCCTAGTGTAAATGGGGGCCCCTGTGGGGGCCCCAGAATAAAATAAACGAGCAGGGCCCAGGGCAGTTGCCCCAGGTCACCCTGGGGTAAGGCCAGTCCCCCACCCACCCTGCTGCAGCTTTCTGTAGGCTGGGGCTCGCTGTGCTTGAGACTCTATTTTATGCCACTGCTTCTTGCCTTCATGCCCTCATCCAGTCCTGCTTTCAACCTCAAAATTGCTCATGGATCCCCATGCACCTGCCAGAGATGGCTGCTGCCCAGTACATGCTTTTTGCAGGCAGGCAGGCAGGGGTTGCACAGGGTGGCCTCTTCAGTCTCTGCCACATTGCTATAACTGTAGCCGGTTCCACAAACCACTTAGCAAGGCCTTGCTGACGTTCTGGGGTGATTAAGGAAAGTTCATTCTCCTACCACATTTAGAGCATTGGGTGCTTTGCTTTGCAGTGCACTAGGATGTTTGCGTCCTTTCTTGTGGCACTAGCTTGGTACAGGCAATTAGTTCTCTGAAAGGTAGGACGTCTCCACACATAATGCTTGTCACCATTCCAGCTGCCTAACACAGGGGTCCCTGTTACATTTGGTCATTCCAACATGGGGGCTTGTCATGGAGTAGTGTCTGTTAGGGCTCATGGGGGTTGTAGGCAATGTCAGGCCCTGGGACCCCAATGCCAGACTTACTGAGGTGCTGGTGACACCGGTAGAGGGGGGCCCCCTAGCGATGATGGGGTGGAGGTTCTGGCAGCAGGGGGCGGTTCCCTGCCAGAGTCCAGCAGCGGGGCGGGGGTGGAGATAGAGGGGAGTCCTGATGCCATGGCCCAGGCAGAGCCAGGCCGCCCGGACTCTCAGCGCATGTGTGGCGTTGCGTTGTTGCCGGGGGAACCAAGGCGCTCCGTGCACCTGTGCAAAAAGGCAGGACAACTCATGCAGCAATAAAAGGCAGCTGCAGACAGACTACATTGACGGTGATCAGCCTTACTGCTCATAGACTAGCCCCCTGCATGAAAGTGAAGACGTGTCTCTTGCTTACACAAAGGATTGAGTGTGCGGTGATTGTTTGAGCTGAGTCTGCGTGTGTCTGGTGTGTGAACATTTGTGGAGTGAGAGTGTGGGGTGCTTGGGAACCTTCTCCCTTCCCTTCCCTGGTGACCCTCTCTCACAAGCCTTGAACGCAAGCCCTATCCCTTCCGCTCACTGTATCTCCATTGGCCCTGTTGCACCCTCTCACGCCTCCCCCTCCTCACCTCTGTTGTTTGTGGTGTTCCCTATCCCCTTGCCCTGTGGAGCTGGTAACGCTGGTCTAGGTCCTGTAATGATCTGGCCTGTTTTGTCAAGAAGCTAAGGGCCTGAGGACACCTTTTCCAGAGAGAGAGAGAACCTGCATGGTGTGGATGTTGGCGGTGCCCCCTTCCTGACAGAGTCACAAGGCTGGAAGGGACCTCAAGGGTCACCCAGTCCAGCCCCCTGCACTATTGCAGGACCTACCACGCCCTAACCATTAGCACAGAGAATGTATCAGAGGGGGTAAACACAGCTTTGCTCCTCAGAAGTGATTGAAGGAACTTATGAGAAGACCCACAGAGCAGCTGATTACATGGCCCACAAGTACCATCTGTTCAGTGCTGTCACCCTGCTGTGTGGCATTTGCTAGTTCCATGGCTGGGCGACGTATGGAATACCTGACGAAGCATTGGAGGGAGTTTGGGGAAAGAGGCAAGAGGAGGTTGATGGGGTGAGCTGGAGGTCCTGGGAATCAGGCAGGAGGTTCATGGCGTACAGTTCGTCAATTACAGGGAGCAGTAGTTAGTAAGTTTCATGGAAGCAGCAGTTAGTATATTTCACGATATGATAGGTATGATCCAGTGTTTATGATGTCACCCCAGAGCAGCATAAATGTTTAAACAAACTGCTCCTCTATGGAATGGTGTCACAGTTAGTGCCATAGGGTTGATTTCCCTTCCCTGTGAATCACACAACATGTAAAGCCACTTATAGATGTTCCATTATCTTGCTGCTTGCTGGAGCCCAGCCATCCTGCCCCACTAAACTTCCATAGTGTATCTTATCAGAGGAGCTCAAAGTATCTCCCAAACCTTTAATGAGTGTGTGTGATTGTATGTCATGATTATTAGAACTATTTTATGGGTAAATTGAGGTATTCTTCAGATGACAAAGAGGGATCAAATGACTTGCCCAAGCCTACATAGCAAGGACTTGTCCAAAACCATATTTTCTTAATGGCAAGGTCAGAAATAGAAACCAAGAGTCCTGACTTTCAGTTCTGTGCTTTAACCTTTAGAGCATAACTTCTGTTCTAACAATATTGGCTTGCTGCACTTTCATTGCTTAATGGCTCCTCGAGGTTCGGGCAGGGTCTCATAGAGTCTGAGACTTGTAAAATAGCTGACCATTCATATACACACACACACACACACACACTGCCCTAAATTGTTAGCAGATGTGATATCATTACAGTATGGGACGGCCTTACCAATACTCACGGGGCCAAAAGGAAGCTGCAGAAAAGCAAATCTCAGTATTGTCATTTAAATAAAACCACAAAACCAGTTAATTATGTGTGTGTATTTTTAACCAGGCCAGAAAAATATACAATGTTCAATAAATTAAAATGTTTAACCCCGTATTTTAACATACAGCAACCTTTTCCCCCCCCGCCCCCACCTAAATCTCTTATCACCAAAATTATACTTTGTCCTCAGCCCATTTTTCTTGTTTCTTTCCAACCTGTAATTCACTGACCACAAAATTACATGAGTTCAGCTACAGGCAGATTAATTTTAGGTTACAGCCTTCTCATCTGTGGCAGCATGGGCGTTTTTCTCTCTGGCGTACCTATGTCTCTTACCCACAGCTTAGGGGTCTGTTTTATAAAGGGGATTGCCATAGTAACATAAGAACAGCCATACTGGGTCAGACCAATGGTCCATCTAGCCCAGCATCCTGTCTCC
>QEPC01004073.1:2780746-2823496 GCA_003113815.1 Sphenodon punctatus | reverse complement strand
CCCTGCCTATCTCTCGCCTGCCCTGCCACCCTCCTTCTCCCAGTCTTATCCCCATTCCCTGCCTTCCCCCTGATCAGCTCCCATTCTCCAGCTCCCTTTGGAACGGTCACTCCTCTGCCAATAAAGCCCCCTACATCCATGATCTCTTCATCCCTCACTCACTCCAGCTCCTTGCCCTTACTGAAACTTGGATCTCCCCCTCCGACTTCATCACCCCTGCTACCCTCTTCTTTGGGGGGGGGTCTCCTTCTCTCACCAGCCCTGCCCCGAAGGTCAGGGTAGTGGCGTGGGCCTCCTCCTCAATAATTCTTGTCAATTCCAACTGTTTTCTCCTCACCTTCCTTTGAGGCTCACTCTCTGCGCCTTTACTCCCCCCTCCATCTCCACATTGCTGTCATCTACCGCCACCTTGCTCTCTCTCTCCCTTCCTCTCTCAATTAGAGTCCTGGCTCACTTTCTTCTTCTCCGACGATACCCCCACGCTCATCTTCGGTGACTTCAATATTCACTTTGATGTCCCTTCCCAGCCCCCCATCTCTCGCTTCCTCTCACTAACCTCCTCCTTCAACCTCCACCTTTGGGCCAACTCCCCCACCCACACCCCACCCACTCTAATGGCCATTCTCTTGACCTCGTCTTCTCTAGGAATTGGTCTGTCTCTGATCTCTCCTTCAATCCTCATCCCATCTCTGACCACTTTCTTGCCTCTTTCAATGTCTCCCACTGCCCCCCTCCTCTTCCCCGTCTATACGTCCCTTCTGTGACCTGCAGGCCATTAACCCCCTGAACTTTGACTCCTCTCTCCCCCCCTTCTCCCCTCAGTCTTCTCCTCCTCCTCCCCCAACTCTGCCATCTCTGCTTTCAATGCCTCTCTCTCCTGCACCTTTGACTCCCTTGCCCCCCTCTCCTCTTGCCCCACCCACTCCCACAACCCTGGTCTTTGACTTACCCCCAGTATCTGCCATCTCTGCTCCTGCACCTGTGCTGCTAAATGCCACAGGTGTAAATCCCACTCTCATGCTGACTTCCTTCACTTCAAATTCTCTTTCCCCTCCCTTACTTCTACTATCTCCCTCACTAGGCAGCATTACTACGCCTTCCGCATTGAGTCCTGTTCTCCGGACCCTCGCCACCTGTTTTCCACTTTTGACTCCCTCCTCAAGCCCCTCTATCCTCCTCCTTCCTCTTCCCTTTCTTCTCAGGATCTAGCTTCCTTCTTCACCTCCAAGATAGAAAGATCCATCTTGACATCGCTTCCCGCTCCTCTCCTCTTCCTACTCCCTCCCTCCTGTTCTCCTTCCCTCCCACACAAGGCCGTCCCAAGACATTTTGCTGCTCTAGGCTAAGACAAAATTTGGCACCCCCCCCCTCCAAGTGGAGGGGTGTGAAGTATGTGCGTGCGTGCATGCTTTGAGCTATATTTTGGAAGCTCGGGTTTCTCCCTACGCCTCCCCCCAGATTATTCACTTCCCCGGAAAGTGGAGGAGAGGGGTGCAGGGTTTATTGGGCGTGTGTGTGTGTGTGTTAGGGGACACTGTCATTAGAAATAGACAGGGGGGTTGGTCCAGAAGGGGGGTGAAAGACCAGGATTCAGCCAGAATTTAGGGGATGTGTGTGTGAGGGGGGTTGCTGGTTGCAGAACCAGAGGAAAGAACCTAGGATTTTTTTTTAGGGTGGGGTGGGGGGAACAGGGAATCTGTCCGATGGAGGGGGAGCAGGGAAGAAAGGGGTAAGTAGGTAGTTTTGTTGAGGCTGATGGGATGTAAATTTCATAGTGAACTGGAATACACAAATTTACAGGCTTGGATGACTTCATCTTGAGCAGAGAGAGTGTGTGTGTGTGTGTGTGTGTGTGAGAGAGAGAGTGAGTGAGTGAGAACGAACGAGAACGAGAACTTCCTTCACACACACACACACACACACACACACACCCCTCTATAGGGACTCTGGTACTCCAGCTGTTGCTTAAAACAGCTGCAATTTTAAAATCCATCAGAGGTCACGTCTGCACCCAGACTGCCATTGCAAGTAGACTTAAGCCATGCAACCACTCTTGTGAACACACTTGTTTAGGGGTGCCAGGGTGGTGGTAAATTTATTTGTTTGTTTTCTAAATTCATTTAATCGGTTTGCACCAGTTTTGTAACCAGTTTGTGAGTCGAGATACAGATACTTAGTAAAAAACGTGAACTCACCCCTGGCTGGCTGCTGCTGCTGCTGTTGGACTGGCTGGAGTGGCCGCTTCAGTACCAGGTGCCACGAGGGGGGGGGGCGTGGTCAGGGCAGCTCTCCGAGCACCAGTGAGACTGCTGCGAGGTGGAGGGGCGGGGAAGGGCGGTCACGGACGGTCAGAGGGAGCAGCTCTCCGAGTCCCAGCCAGTGAGACTCACTCACGCATCGCCTGCCCTGACCTTGTACTGGTGCTGCAGCCCGCTTCGAATCAATCCCTGCCGCAATCCCTTCAAATCCCTGCCACAGTTAGTTGTGTGTGTGCCCGCTTCGCACTTCTCCACCTCAGCTGCCTGCCACGCTGCCTAGTCTGTCCTGCTGCTGCTGCCTTGGCCCCATCCCCTCCCGCCTCCTGACCTCCATTGCTATTTGCTACCACTGTTGCCCCTTCCCTCCTGCACATCATCAACCGCTCCCTCTACTGCCTCCTTCCCCTGTGCCGTCAAGCACACCACTCTCTCTCCTATCCTAAAAGAGTCCACTCTTGACCCCTCTGACCCTTCTAGCTACCGTCCTTTCTCATGCCTTCCTTTTGCTTCCAAGCTTCTTGACCATGTTGTTTACTCCCGTTGCCTCAACTTCCTCTCCACAAACTCCTCCCTTGACCCCCTCCCATCTGGCTTTCGCTCCCTTCACTCTTCTCAAACTGCTCTTGCTAAGATCACCAACGATCTTCTTGTGGCTAAATCTAATTGTCTCTATTCCATTCTTGTCCTCCTTGACTTCTGTGCTGCCTGCAAAACTGTTGACCACTCACTCTTGCTGGACTCACTTCACTCCCTTGACTTATTATTATTAATAATAATTATTATTATAAACATTTATATAGCGCCAGTAGTCTGTGGCTCTGTCCTCCACTGGTTCTCCTCCTACCTCTCTGACCGCTCCTTCAATGTGTCTCTTGCCAACTCCACCGCCTCCTCCCTTTCCCTCTCGGTTGGTGTTCCCCAAGTCTCTGTCCTTGGCCCACTCCTTTTTTCTATCTACACTCTGCCACTAGGCAAACTCATTGCCTCTCATGACTTTCAATATCACCTCTACGCTGATGACACTCAACTCTCTCTCTCTACTCCCTCTCTCTCTCTCCCCATCTGTTCAAGCTCACCTCACCAGCTGTCTCTCTGATATCTCTACCTGGATGTCTCAACGTCAACTCAAACTTAACATGGCTAAAACTGAACTCCTTATCTTCCCCCTCCATCCTTCCTCTCCCTCTTCCCTGTTGACTCTTATCGACGGGGTCACCATCCTTCCCATCCCCCAAGCCCATAGTTTAGGCTTCATCTTTGACTCATCCCTTTCTTTTAAACCGTACACTGACTCTGTTGCCAAATCCTGACGCTTCTCCCTCCATAACATTGCTAAGATTCGCCCTTTCTCTCTGTGTTCTCTGCCAAAACCCTTGTTCATACCCTGGTCATCTCTCGCCTCGATTACTGTAACTGCCTTCTCACTAGCCTCCCCCACTCTAGCCCTTTCTACCCTTATCTCTGTCCAAAACTCTGCTGCCAGGGTCATCCACCTCACCCGTCGCTTCGCCCGTGTGCAGCCCCTCCTCTCCTCTTCACTGGCTCCCCCTTCCTGAACAAATCCTGCACAACCTCCTAGTCTTCACCTATAAAGCTCTTCACAACCTTGCTCCCTCCACCTCTCTGTGCTAATTTCCCTCCATACTCCAGTCCATGAACTCCGCTCCTCCTTCGTCCCCTCCCTCACCCTCCCATGCCTCCCCTACTCCCCTAATAGCCTTTGTTCCTTCTCCCTAGCTGCCCCCCCACCGTCTAAAACTCCCTCTCTGCCCACATCCGCCTTGCCCTTCGTACCTTCAAATCCTTCCTAAAGACCCAACTCATCTGCTCTGCCCTTCCTGACTCCTCGCTCCCCTCTCCTAACTTCTGCTGATACCCTCCATCCAGTACAATCTATTACCTGAGGTCTGTGTACTCATATTCTCACCACATGAACCAGCCAGCCATCATTCTCGATGTAACCAGGCCAAGCATGTGCACCTGAGACCTCGCATCTTTGTGAATGTTACACCCCTTGTCTCTCCTTCTGTTCCTCTTCCTCTGTCTCACTCCCACCTCCATCTCTCAGATCGTAAGCCCTAGGGCAGGGACTGTGTCTATTCCATTACTTTGTAAAGCGCCAGGTACATTGCTGGCACTATATAAATGCTTGCTAATCATAATAATTGGCAGTAATGGGCAAAATACAGTGAGCACGGATCCCTGATAGCCACATGCCAAAATGCCACTGCTAGCCACTTGATACAGAATTACCCTACTTGCAGTAGGCAATGCCCTGCTCCCGTGGTGTAAGAGGCAAATGCTGAAGATGACCTTGCTCAGATTTTACTTAGTTCTTACTTACCAAAGGGGTTCTATTGTTGCCTCCCGAGTAAGAGATCCAAGGGATTAAGGTGCCCCTCACACAAAGCAGAAGTTACTCATTCATTCAAAAAAATAAACAAGGAATTGCAGTCCTTTTCAAAGAGGCAATTGTGTAAGATTAGCCTGCTGGAGACAAGCCTCATCTAAACACTTCTTGTTAAGTGGGATGTTTCCCCGCACACTTTCCATGGAGCCATGGCTCCTCCAGGGGTACAACTACATAAGATAACGCTTGGTGTAAGACCAGAGTATGTAAAATAGTAATGGAGTCAATTCACTGGCACCAGATACTATGTCGACTGTTCTGTATTACCAAAACAGCTGAATTAGTACAGCCGTCAGCACTTGGAAAACTGTGGGGGGAGCAGCTCAACTGTGGGAGGCTTCATTTGCTTCTGGAGTTGCAGCTGCTGCCTGGCAGCTTATGCTTCCTTTCACTTGACCAGCCACCAGGGTTGGGGGTTATTTATTTGCTGTCCTACTCCTGCTGTTTTTCCTCCTGCTCTTGCTCTTCTGGACTCTTGTCATATGGTGTGGTTTACAACTATACAATATTATCACCTGGCACAATGAATGATGTTACATCCCTGTCTGAGCCCACGGCACGGTTGCCACCTTTTGAAGTTTGACCCTGAGACTCCCATTTTGGCTTATGGGAGTCTCAGGATCAAGCTGCAAAAGGTGTCAATCCTAATCTGGGGACCAGAATTTCTTTTAATTTAGGGTGACCATACCTCCCCTTTAAAAGAGGACACTTGTGAAAAATACATGTTGCAGGGGTGCACTGGAACCAATGCAGTTCTGCACCATGCATTTTTCACAAGTGTCCTCTTTTAAAGGGGAGGTATGGTCACCCTACTTTCATTGACATCTCTGAATTGGATGTTCTGTGGGGGAAAACCCAGTGGGGCAAATAACTGTTGTTAATGCTATTGCTTTTGTTCAGGATGGACTTAAGCGAGCACCTTGGTTCTTCCACATCTTTGCTGAGCTAAGGTGTAGCTAGGTTGGAATGGGCCCTGGTGCAGAAGATGAAATGGGGCCATCGTGACTTCCCTCCCAGCATCAGGGGATGGAGCTGCACCACGTAGAGTATCCGCCCCCGCCCCCCATGTTCATGAGCCCCCAGTGGAGCTGCACATCCCTATAATAGCAACATCCTTGGATGTAGGGCTAGATTTTGCTTTCATTCACAGCAGTGTATGTCTGGCAAAACACAACTCAGATTAGTGCTGTTACGCCAAGATATTCATTCGGCTAACTGAGAGCAGAATCTGGCCCAAACAAAATGGGGGAGGGGGGGACAGAGCAATCCTTTAACATTAATTTTGCCATTGACTTCAATGGGTGGACCCTCAGTTTGAACATCTATTTAAAGGCATTTTCTGGTTCTATGGTTTCTTCTGGGTCTCTCTGGCAATTGTGGCCTTATTATCAAAATTTCAGTTTTATCTGATCAAGGAGGAAACCAGTGTCGTCCTCTCTGAGATCATGTATGGAATCTGCTACGACACCACCATCTGAACAATTCTCCATTATGATGACCCAAATTATCTCAAATTAACATTATTTTGGCCATCTAACCTGACCTCATCCATAACACGGAGCATGGAATTTCACTCAAGCCTGGACTTTCTGATCAAGCTTTAGCATATCTTCTATACAGACACATCCAGACTTGATTTAAAGATTTCCATTGATGGCAGAGACAAAGTAGTACAGTGATATCTTTTACTGGACCAACTACAGTGGGTGGAGGTTTGCAAGCTTTTGGACCTCACAAGGGTCCTTCGTTCATCAATAATTTTACATTTTTCAAATTGTCCTGGACATTTTATGAGACATTTCTGTACCCTGACTGTTAATGTTCCATAGTTTTCCAGAGTGGATTTTTCAATTCCTCACAGTCTCTGTAGTTAGGAGTAGGGGGTAGACAATTCCAATAAGTCATTAGTACTCATAATTAATAACAATAGCATTACTTATGGCTCTTTGTTTCAAAGTACTGTCCAAATACTAATTACCTCTTTAAAACTTAGAGTGTTAACATCTGCATCAAATATTTAATGAACACAATTTACCCCCAGACAAATAAAATGTGAATGTGGTTCCTCACCAATATAAAGATATTATACACAGGGATCCGAGTTCACTGAACCAAAAAATCTTAAATTCTGCAACCAGTGAAGCCAAATTCTGCAAATTCACTGCAAGTATTAACATTTGCACAATCAACTTTATTTGCATAATTATGCAAAAATTTATACATGCAAATTTGCATACCAGCATGCTTTTTCAACAGGTTTGACGCAGAATCACAACGTTGTTAATCAAACACCACTCAAATCCTCTGGAATTTCAGCATCCCAGAACTCCTACCTCATGTTAAAGCCCCAGACCATCACCAAAACATAGGGCCCTAAGACCCCACACCCACAGTTCATCTCCCAGGGGCCTATTTACTCTCAGGGGGTGAGGACACACCTCCCTGACAGACAGACAGCGCTGCAGCAGCAGTTTTAGTTCGGGGTCAGGCGACACGTTTATGCCTGAGCCAGGATTGAAAGATCCTGTAGACATCTCCCACTGCAGTTTCACTGCAATTTCAGCCTGGCACTGCGAGGGCGGGCTTATTCTGCAAAAATCACTGCAAATTGCAGCAACGCAGTCAACTCGGGTCCCTGATTATACATTAATCTCCCCAAACCTTGAGCATCCTCCTGCAATCTTTTATCATATGAGAAATCCTTGCTCCTCATTCAGTGCCACTCAAATCACTTGCATTAAATTAATGAGTACAGGTTGCTCATGTGAGTTAATATAATAAATTACTAATCAACTGTATATTTCGTCCCTCGGTGACTATTCCAAACCCAGGAAATTCTTCTGGAAAAAATCCAAACATCATATAGTACTGAAATATACTGTGACGCTACCTAAACAACCTTAACTCTGCTCAGAAGTGAGGCTACTTTTATTTCAGCGATTTAGTGTTTGTGGCTATGGATCAGACTGAATTGATTGTTAAAGACACATCTAATGGCGCAATTTTTAAGGTAATTTTTCTCTCTTCCCTGCAGCAGCTTTTAATTTATTTTCAAGTATTTGTTTATTTTCCTCTGTTCAAGACCAGGGTTGCTACTTTCTGCAGTTTGACCCCAAGACTCCACTTTTGGCCTATGGGAGTCTCAGGGTCAAACCGCAAGAGGTGGCAACCCTATTCAAGACCGGTGTCTTTTCCCATTTGATTTTTTCCATTATGTACTGCTATCCCTAGTGTTTTCATCTTCCAGCCTCCATAATCTTTTCTGTTCCCCATCTCTCCTTAACAATATCTTCCTCTTTTCTCATTTTCATCTCCATGTTTCTCAGTCTCCATTTATAACTCTTCTTTCTTCCTTTTCTCCTTCCTTCTAGGTCCTCTTTCTACTTAATTAAATTTCTCTTCTCCCAACTTTGGCTTGTTGGGGAGGGGAGAACACAGGTCCTATTTGCCCTCCAAATATGGGGGACAAGAATATTTTATTGCGTTAGCCGGGGTCAGAATGCATTTCAAGATGTCATATGTGAGCAATAATAGATATCTTTCTCTGTCAGAGTCTGTCACTCAAAAAGTCAAAAAATTTTAGATTTTTAAGGCACTTACACCCTAAACCGTGCAATTTGCATTTTCAAGTTCTGAATGTGTTTTGATGTGCCTGTTTATACAGGTCTGCAGCTTCACATCTTCTGATTAGCTTCTTCCAATGGACTAGAAATATGCCCACCAAGGTATTACCACATTTAGTGCCAAATTGGGGACCATATTCCATCTGTTCCTTGTTGCACTTTTCATCTCCAGGGTTCGCTTCTGATAGGGAGCGCCAAAGAATTTTCTGTGTCAAGAGTCCAGCCAAAAGTCACTCTTTCTGTAAGTTACTATGAACCTGAATTTAAAAGATGGGGAGCAACCACATGCCCAGATGAAACCAAAGTGCTGACAACTCCCAACTCTGGTGACTCTGTTGTAAATGTCAAAATACTTGATGCGTTCCAGAAAGCTCCACCTCCAGGAGACACTGAAATACATTAGAAGGAAGATTCTCCTTCTCTCTCTTTTCTGGTTCTTAAGAAAATCTTGAAAATGTGACCCAAACACAACCTAAAGCAGGAGTGCCATGCAGAGAGGAAGCAAGTATTGTCCCTCTCCACCTCAGTGTTTTATACCACTTGCTGAGCGTCTCTATCGCTTGCTATAAGATTTTTTTAAAATATAGAAAACAATCATAACAAATGCTCCTGAAATAGACTATTTTTTTCACATTTCAACCTTAAAAAGAGTCAAAGAGATGTCCACTGGCCCGCTGCTAAAATCTGAAACGATGCTTTTGTCTAAACATTTTAAAGTCTCAGAATATATTTTATAAAAAGAAAATAAGACATTTGGGGTCTGAGTCACAATTTTTGAATGTGCATTGCTAACAATATCAAGCCACCCTGCACCTCTGGCAGGGCCCCAGGGTTTTATTGCTAACCAGAGCACGGCCACCGGTGATTTTGCCATGAGGAAAGGAAGGAATTCACTAAAGAATGCATAACAGGCAATGCTACACTTTGCTGCAGTGATAAGTCAAACTTTCCTTTAACAGCTTGATAGTCAAGTAACTTTTGATGTAGTTTAAGGGATTAAAGAATTTCTATAAACAAAGGAGGACAGCAAACCTGTCATGGGCTTTGTGGGAAGGGTTTGCTTTGTAAATCTCGCTTTTTCATGGCCATCCACATGTTGAAGACTTTTACAAAGAATTAAAGGAGTTACCATTGAGTAATTGTGAATAAGGATCCTAATTTCCCTCCCTCCCCCTTATTCCAAAGGAGAAGAACAGCCCCCTTTAGGAAAGATGCTAATGAAGACTCCATCAGCAAGCAAATCACTTTCAGGTTTCCTTTTCCACCCAATCAGAGGGCTCAAATGCCCAGTATTCTGAGACCACACTCTAAGCAAAACAAGAGAGCCTCAGGGGGCTGGGGGAGGGAGGATGAATCCAGGGAACACGGATTGGTTAATAATGATGTCATGATTGATAGGTAGCTAGCTATAGACTTCTGTTGGGCTGTGATTAAAAATGAAAATGGTAGCAGACTTTCTGATCCATTTGAAATGCTTTCCACAGTTTCCAGTACTCTGTAAGGCTGTGGGACTTTCTTTGACTATTTGTAGGATGATTGGTTACATCTATTTAATATGAATGTTTAGATTCTCTGTCGACTCCCTACTCCTCTATACGTTGGTTCTGGTAATCACTTTACAATGAACTTCTGTCACCCGCATACATATGAAGTGGAGCATGACAGTTCATTCGGAGAAAACATTAGATCAGTTCTTTAGTGGCCCCTTCCTGTTCGTCTTTACACAAGCAAAACCCTCCCCTGATTTCTATGGAATTCCAATTGCATTCCATGTCAGTGGGAGTTTTCCCTGAACAAGGGCTACAGGAAACGGGGAAGACTTGAAATGCCTTAAATTTTAGAGCAGGGGTGGACAAAGGGCACTTGCACACGTTACCTGGGTGGGGGGAGGGGAAACTTCCATGAGGGCAATCACAGCTCTATTCTCATGGCAATTAGCGCACGTAGGAAGGTGCTATTCTGCTTTTTTCCCCACAAGAACACCCGTGATTATAAAAGCTTCTTTGGGGGGATTGTAAGAGCTCGCTTTGGGTGAGTGTTTTCATGGGACAAAAGCGGAATAGCACATTCCTATGTGTGCTAATTCCCGTGAGAACAGAGTCAAGATTGTCCTCACTGAAGCTTCACCCCCCTCCCAGGTAATGTGTACAAATGCCCAAACTTTCCTAATCCCGAGAGCCGCATCCATTTACCACCGTGGGGCCAAAGTCTCCTTTGCCACCAAAATGGTGGTGCCGGGGCATTTGTTGCATTGGCCCCCCCCCCCAAGATAGGGAAAGAGACCGGGGAGGCAAGATGGTGCCGCTGCGGGAAGGCTTGTTAGAAAGCCTCTCCCGCTGACTTGAATGGGTTGCCAGGGCAACCATCCTGGAGCAAGGCGGCACATGCGCGCCTCATTGGAGTTGGAGCCTCCGCCCTTGTTAGAAGGAGCGGATCTCCTGTAGCCGACCAGAGCGGCATTGTAGGGAGCAAGGCCGAAGAGTCAGTAGCAACGGGAGATTGCTGCTGAGTTCTTGGCCTGCACGTGTTTAGCAGAGAGTTCGGCGGGGGTGCCATGGGACGTACGAGAAAGAAGGAGGCAGGGGGATGGGCAAAAGGAACTGCCGCAAGGAGAGGGTGAGGAGATGCAGAGGAAGTCCTGCTGGGGCAAGGAGATCAGGCGGCTGGTGAGACCCTCCCAAGTAGGGCTGTGATGGCAGCCCGCCTCCGAGAGTGTGAGGCAATGCTGAGGGCTAGGAATTACCCTCCTGCCATGAGGGGTGGTACGGGGCCTGCAGCGACAGAAGGGCTGGGTGGAGGCGAGCCCAGCAACCTGGAAACGGGCAGGAATCTGATGGCGCCCGCAGGTGGAATACCAGAAGGCCCCCAGTTGAGCGCACAAAATCTGGGAAGGGAAAAAAGGGTGGTCATGCCGCCGGCGCGGTATAGAGAAGGCAGGGACCAGGCAAGGGTGAGCAGGGAACTGGCCCCCCAGCAAAGGGGTACACGCCCTCAGGGAGCTGAGGTGGTAGTCCCGGTGGATCGCAGCACGAGGATCAAGGGAATCAATGCCCCCCCCCGGGATACAAGCCCGGCTGAATGTGAGCAGGTGGGGGATATGGGCCCCCTGTTACAGGCCGTGTATCCAGGGGGGTAGCACACCTGGACGGAGCTCTCCAGCCTCCCCGGCGGCCCATGGACCCTTACGGGGTCCCAGGGCTAGCTCATTATTATCAACAGGCCCTCCCTTTGCCATTGTTGCACCCGGGAGGCGGTGTCAGTCGGGCTGAGGACCTGGCTCGGGGATGTCATTACGGGGTGACGAAGGACTCCCGACTAGCAGAAGGAGGATTGAGCAGAATGAACTGGAGGATGACACCAACAACAAGAACTTGTGGCGGATAATTTTGGCCATTGAAAATCAGCTTCGTGGAGAGACAAGGGGACCATCGGGGGAAAGGCCAACCAGTTATCATAACCCCCCCAACTTCCCAGGGTTGGATGGCAAGGTGAGCAGGGAGACATGGGCACTGTGGGCATGAGAGAGGACAGGGCTGATGGCACGGGTGTTAATATCATGGGGTGAAGAGATGTGCTAGGGGCCACGGGAGAAGGGGATACTGGGAGTGTCCACAGGGAAGGGGGGGACAACATGGAACAAGGAACGCAAGTGACCGGGGTAAGGGCACCAGTGAACACCCCCATCGATGTTGTGAAAAGCAGGGCACAAGGGGCTGAGGTAGCTGGGGTAAGGCCGGTCCCCCAGATGGGGGCACCCCAATTGATGCAATGGAATGGGGCTTGGGTATGGGTCATGCCAGCTGTAGCACCGATTCCTAGTCAGGTAGGACAGTCACAAGTGGGGGGTGGCAGCCTGGATACCATGCAAGCGGTTGAAGCAGAGATCGGGATGGAAAAGCCTGCGACTGTTAGCACGGAGGTCGAAACAAAAAAGGCAACCCGCCCAACCCCACCCCCGGGGGGACCTATTCCAAGTGTGGCAGCCCCTTTCAGGGCCCATTTGCTTCCAGCAGTGAAGGAAAAAATATTGAAGGGAGAATATGTTGACATCTATGCCCTCCTATTCAGTGACCCGATCTTGGATCACTCGGAGCCAGAGGATGGTAAAGAGAAAGAGAAATTTAAGCGCTCAAACGCCGACCAAAATTAGGCTAATTGGACGTTAGCCTTTGCGGTGTATACGGGAGTCATACTCCAAGCCGATCCCAGCCGGGGACTCGAGCTCCACAAGTATGCCGATATAGTTCAACGTGCTTATGGAACGGGCCCAGTAGGGGATTGGCTACGATAGGATGAGGCATTTCGTCATAGGGCTGCCTCCACACCAGGGTTGCGTTGGGATGTCCACGCCTCCGACTGCTGGCTGGAATGTATGGTGGACGCAACCAGAGCCCCCAGGTCCGACAGTGGACACCCCTTAGTTCAGAGTGGGGTCGCATGGGGGAGTGAGTAAGACATCGAGGATAAGTTGGCTAGTTTACGGGACAAGATTAAAGAGTACATGAGGTCTAGGAAGACAATGGTTCACAGTTTACAATCATTGGTGGCATATGTAGAGTAGTGGCACCGGGTAGGGCATTTTTGTCACGATTGTATGGAAAGCTCAGGGGAGACCCTCCCCCTCAATATCGGATACGGGTCACTAGAGAAATGCGGTTGGACTTTGAATTGTGGTTGGAATTCCTGGACGATTACAATGGAGTTAGCTTCTGGCGGGAACGGTTGCTCCTGCAGGCTGATCTCCAAGTGCAATCAGATGCAGCCGGAGGGGGGGGGTTGGAGTCTACTTTCAGCCGCACTAGTGTGCAGCCCCCTGGTCCACCGAGTGGCACTCAAACGGAGTCACCAGAGACCTTACATTCTTGGAACTTTTTCCTATAGTTGTGGCGGTTTTGATTTGGAAAGAGCACTTTGCCAATCACACCGTGGTATTTTGGTGTGACAACTCCACTGTGGTACATGTAGTGAACTCCCTGTCCTCCTGGTCCCCGAGGGTCATGGGGCTTGTTCGGCCTCTGTTGTTGGCATGTTTACGTAACAGCATCCTCTTTGTAGCTCGACACGTCCCAGGAATCGACAATGGCATAACTGATGCCTTGTCTCGGTTCCAGATGGAACGTTTTCAGGAGTTGGCGCCAGAGGCCCTGGTGGACCCAGACCCATTGCCACTGGGTATTTGGAGCCTTGGCAACTGGACCTACAGTACACGGTCCAAGGATCCTTGGCTCCGAGAACGCAGGCCGCCTACAGAAGGGCCTTCCGGGAATTTCAAGAATTCAGGTTAAGAAAAGGTTGGGGGGCAGGGTTTCCCATCACAGAGCCCGAGGCCATCCAATTTGCGCAATCACTTAGGAAAAAGGGCCTGCCTGTAGGAACCATTGAGGGAAAATTAGCAGCACTTGCCTTTGTCATCAGGCTGAAAGGTTTTCAGCCCCCTGATAACGTTTTTTTCTTGAAACATATGTTAGAGTCTTGGACCAGGTCACGGGTAACACAGCCTAGGAAACGGGAGCCAATCACAACCCCAAATTTGGTGCGCATAACGAAAGTCCTCCCCGAGGTGTGCTACAATGGATACGAAGTGCAACTGTTGACAGCGATTTATGTCATCATGTATTTCGGTGGTTTTAGGATTAGCGAACTTGTGTGTAGATCTTCCAGGGATACTTCAGCAAGGGCCTTGGGTATAGACGACTTAAAGGTGACCGATGACCGACTGCGGATTCGTGTTAGGTGTTCGAAAACTGATGAGAAACGCCATGGTCACGCAGTAGAGCTTTTTGAAGTGAGCCAGCAAACGATTTGTCCAGTGTTACAAGCAAAGCGGTATATAGGGATACGACCACGAGTACAGAGGGAATTATTCATTCAGAATAATGGGTCAGTTGTCACGAATTTCCAATTAACGGCAATACTTTGAGGTGCTTTGAAGAAGGGGAGTTGCCGCCCTGGGAATTTGGGTCCCATTCTTTTCGGATCAGGGCAGCCACTACTGCGGCTGCCGTGGGGTTACCGGAAGCAACAATTATGGCTGTAGGGAGATGGCAGTCTGGGGCGTACAAAAAATATGTCCACCCTTACCATGTCTAACAGGGTGTTTTGTCTTGACTCCTGTTAGGGAGCAGATCAGTCAGGGTTGCTCGCTGAGCAATATGGATCATTGGCCACAGTCTCGTATGGTGGGCAAACGCAGCGGCAGCAACGTCTGCATGGGGAGTGAATCTGGGCCTGACCAGCAAAGCCCGCATTAAATGGCTGGGTAGGAGCGGTTTGCACTGGAAGCAGCTCTTGCCAATGTTGCAAGGGTTATGGGTGACTCATCCCCCAGACATATTGGTTATACATTTGGGGGAGAATGACCTGTCAGTAAAGAAAGGTGTTGATTTAGTTATTACCATCAAGAAGGACCTGCTAAGGATTAAAGACTGGTTTAGAGAGACCCATTTAGTTTGGGTAGAATGGATCCCCAGAATCAAATGGGAATGGGCACTTAAACCAGGGAGAATAGATAAGGTGAGGCAAAACGTTAATAGGGAAGTTGTTAAATGGTTAACGGGGTTAGGGGGATCCACACAGGAATCGTGCACACAAGACCGGAATTATATCAGGAGGATGGGGTACACCTCTCCAAGAAAGGGAATGGGATGTACCTAGCAGCAGCCAGTGGACACTTGGAAAGTTTGTTGGATAAATAGATGGTGGATGCCGGGGCGGTTCAGGAGCAACCACCCCTGCTCTGGCAGGGGTCCAGTATGCCATATTAGGATTATTAGGGAGGTGAATAGGGTAGTAAGAATCATCTCCCTAAGGGATGGGGAGAGGATACACAGTGTAATGTGGGGTACAGCATGCACTGGTGTCATCCCCCTGGGAGTGATGTCGAGCCACGGTCTGCAGGGACATGCGCTGTCCTCGGGCCTGGAGGACTCCTCACTTGCACCCAGAGATGGGCTTGTTCCCCCTCCCCCCCTTCGGCCAGAATTTGTTGAAGGAGGGGATGTTGGTTATAAGGGACTGTCAACGGAGGGTACATCCGGGCAGGACCAGTGTTAATAAGTTATTGCTAGTAAGTTGGCATACTGGACCCAAATTGCTTGGTGCAATTACCCACCAACCGTTAAGTTGTTGATGAATAAATGAGTGCGGCCAGCAGTTAAACCAAGAAATGCCTCCATCACGTGTCTCATTTCGGGTGCGTCGACAAGAGCCACATATGACTCTAGAGTCACAGTTTGCCCACTTCTGTTTTAGAGGTTGGGGTTCTTGCTAGTTTTTGAGAATCAGGTGCTCCATCCTGCACACCCAAGTGTGTTAAGTTCTTGACTAATATAATTTTAATATGTCCTATTTGTTTTACTGAGATTGTTCAAATTAAATGAATTTTTAAAACTTAAAATTATTGCTCCTCAATAATTATACAGGTGTGTGAACAGGTGTATACTCAAAAACATACAGGTGTGTATGCATCTGTATGTAGAAAACTAGAAGTCGGTATAGAAATCTCTCTCTCTCATTATTATTTATATAGTACAAGCAATGTGCCTAGTGCTGAGAGTACAGAGACAGTTCCCTGCTGGTTTATAATCTGGAATGGACAAGTGTCTCCCCTTGCAAGAGGAGGGATCGGGGAGATATGTTCCGTGAACTAGCACAGCATTGTCCTGTCTGGCCTGGAAATACAAGAAGGGATTAAAAAATTCAAACACTTGACCACTTCTTTTTCACATGAAGATTTACCAAAATGCCATTAGAATTTAGTCTGTTATTTTTAACCTGGGATAAGAATTTTTTGGGGGCCAGGCTGTAGTTTAAAATTTGTTCAGTACAATCTACATCACCCCAGCTGCTTATAGAAACGATTCACTTTTCTAACAGTCTCTTCCTTAGCGTTTGCTATTATGCTGCAGGGCCCCAGGTTCACAGTGTTTTCCCCATCAGTGGCATTTCTTACTTTTGGGACCAACATGGCGGCGACACTCTCCCTGGATTGTCTTATGGTTTTTAGTGTCGTTCTCACAACTCTTCTGCAAAGTGGGGGGAAAGTGCCACTATCTTAACATTACTGATGGGGAACTGAGGCAGAGAAAATCCCTGGGTGTGACCCTCCGGGTGGATAGAACTGCCTCTGCCGCTCAGCACTGGTGGCAGTCCCACTCAAGTGACTAGGACTCACACCCACTCTAGGTTGCTCAACATTTAGTCCAACTGACTCGGCCACCTCCCCCCATGACAAAAGTACCAAATCTCCTCTCTCTGGGTGCAAAATCCTCCTGTTTCCACCTGACAAGTTCTAACCTGATAATGTGGGGGAAAGATAAAATAAACAAGTTTGGCTATTAAAATAAACTCATTTTCTCCCCCAGCTGCATTACTCATTTACTTGAATCATTCATCAGACAGCCTTAAGTAAACCTTGTGCAGAATTTCCAGATCGAGGCGCAGAGAGTGCAGCGGAATCTGGAGACTCACTCTGTGTGGCCTGGAGGCATGGCTTGTCTCAGGGGAGGGGCCCTAGTGTACAACATGGGCTCTCAATCACTGATATGCAGGCATGCAGGGTGTCTTGGAGCACCCAGCCTATGGGCACCTGGGGTTGGTGGTAGTTGTACTTCCCTGGCTCCTACCTGGCTCTGTCCTTTCTGAGCCCTTCAGGTGAGGGGCAGGCCTGTATTGGAAACTGATGAGAGTAAAGGTGCTCCCCTCCCACACTACTTCCTACCTTGACCATGACCCCGTTCCAAATGGCTTGACCACACAGTGCTAGAAAAGAGGTCTGGCCATGTCAGAAAAGGGCTCTCCTGTCCCCCACCCACACCTGAACTTAATGTTTCTGCCCCGCTTCCCAGACCAGGGCTGGCTTGATACATTTCACTGCCCTAGGCAAAACACAGAAATGTGCCCTCTCCCATTCCCTCTGCATCCCTCAAGCTGAGAATTGTGCTGATCAACAGAGCAGTGCTCCCTGCTCTCCCTCCCTCCCCCCCCCCCCAAGACCCAAGTCGAGGTGAATTAAAGAAGGCAAAATTATCTCAGAGGGCTCCCTTCCCTGAGCTGGGGTTAGCACTGCGGGCAAGGGGAGGCGGGAGTACTCCTAGTTCATTTTGCCCTTGTAGGCCTCCTCCTTCCCCTAAAGCCAACCCTAACCCAGAATGGTTTGTGAGGCTGAAGTCGGAACGGAATCCCATTTTGAGGCTCTGTAGGGCCCCATAATCAGAATGGTTTTCCATGCTACCTGCTAGAAGAATTCCAGCAGCGATTGCATAGGAGTAATTATTGAGCCACTAAAGTCTTTAATAGTAGCTGTTTGTTGGAACAAATCACAGAGCTTACTGCTTGCTCCTTTGTGACAGTTAGCATGCTACTGTTATCTGCTGAAAGCTCTTCTGGCTTGTTTACTGCAGCCTTTAATCATTTAACACAGCAAAAAGCTTCATTTTCTTTTTCCCTTTCATCCCTAGGAGATGCTCACTACTTTGAAAGCAACCAGCATTTAGCACTTTACCTAATCTCCCCAGGACTAAACCTCAGACATTTGCAACCAGAATGGCCTAGGTTGGCTAGCTCCAGGTGTTGCAGGGTTTTGCACCCAGTACTGTCCTCCAGGAACATGAGAGTCCTAAATGTGAGTTTTGACACTGATTTCAATGGGTGGTGGAATGTGCCCATAGCAGTGCCCAAATGAAGTTACGCTCTTGCTGTGTTACATGGACTAGGATGCAGGTATCTGCCAATGTGCTGTGATCCTAGGATTAGAAGCATTTCCATTTGGCTTGTTATGGCTTGTGGCAAGTGCTGTTTTAAGTCCCCACAGAAGCACCCTGGCCCTGACCCAAACTGGTTCCCCCCGCCACCCCAAGCAGGGCAGAGCAGGGGCTTAGATACAGCTGAGCTGGGCAATCACCAGGGAGTGAGAATGAAGTAAGTGGCTGACAAGCCAGGTTTTTGTTAGCTGCTGGGATCCCGGGAAGAGGCTCACTTCAGAAGGAAAAGGAGAGAGGGAGGGCATAACTTAGAGCTGTATGTTTCATTGGAGATGACTCTCTGCAGTGACTGAATAAAGAGCCCCCATGGCAGAGTCAGTCTAGAATTTGCTTATAGAAGAAGGTAGAAGGTAAGAACACACTGCAGGCACTCTCCAACGATTCCCCCTGCCCGCCGGTCTGCCCAATCAGGCAGACCTCTAGAGGGCATGGGGGCTTTGCGCCCCCCCCCCTTCCATTGGGAGAAGGAAGCTGTCTGAGGGAGCTGCTAGTAGCGCGGTTGCTATGGCAACCCTGTCAAGTGGAGGCGCGAGGGCAGTCTCGCATCGCGAGACCTACCGGGCGCCAATTGTGTCACTGCTCGAAGACCCAATACTGCTTGAGTCTCAAATTTTACTATCTGAAATTTCAACTGAGCTCTTTTGTCTTTATACCTGTATTCCAAATTGCATTTTCCAAGCACTTGCAGTCTTTTCCCCGAGTATGTTACTAAGCTGTTATTTGAAGGCTGAAGTGGTTCAGCCTTCAAGGTTTTGTAGGTGTTGAGAGTCATTGCATTTGCTTGTGCCCGTATGTCAATTTTAAATTTCACCGTTTTGTGATTGTTTATGAGAAGGTCCATACACCATTCATCTTCCATATTGGAGGAAGTCAGTGTGCCCATAAATAGATCAATTGTATTTTCTTTCTTCTCCTGCCAGGAACGTATCTTTACCTTGCAATTTTCTCTCCCTAGTTTTACACATTTTGGCAAAATAATTTAATTTGCCACATTTATTGCATTCTTTCCCATATGCTGGGCAGGCATTTCTGTTATGGCTGATACCACACTTATAGCAGGCCTTTGCTACTTCAACATATCTTGGAGACACTTTTTTCTCTCTGGAACTAGAGCTCCCTTTGTTCTGAGACTTGTTATCTTGCATCTTTACATAAGTACTTTTGCATTTTAAGGCATCTGTTTGAATTGCAATTAGGTGGGGGAAGGGTCCAGTACTTGAGCATTATCCTAACACCAACAAATAGGGTTGGTTTCGATGTAACATCGATTACTACCCCTCAAACCAAACAACGTCTCGCCCTCATCTTTGCACTTGCTGTGTGCAAGGAGGACCAAGCTCCTTCCAGAGTTGAGGAAGGGGCCTCCAGGTGGGGGACCATACCTGTCCCTACTGCCCTCACTGACCCCCTCCCAGGGATTCCACCCCACCGGTTGCCATACCCCTGCTTTTCCAGTGGGTGTGACCTCCCCATCTCTTAAGGAGATGACTCATGCTTATCAGCTTCTAATCTATGCTTTAACCCTCAGTACTGGACCCCTATCACTAAGGGCTTGTCGGGTCGACCCAGATGAGCCCGCTCCCCACCAGCCTAAATACTTCTCAACTCCTCTACCAACTCTCTAAAACCCACTCTAACTTTTCTTTCAGGGCCTTCAGGTAGTGTTCATTTTCCTCGGGTGACAAATGTACTCCATCTTGGCGGAACAGCTCAGGCTGTTTATGGGACAGGGCGTAGCTAAAGATCCGATCACCGTCCAAATTTACTAACCACTTCCCCACATTCTTGTTGATGTTCTTCCGTGCCTTATCTATGTTCCTGGGGTGAACCCCTCTTCCCCATGAGATCCGCTTTACCAGATCTGTCCATATAATGTGACAGATGGGAAAAGCCGCTTTACCTCTACGTCCCATTTGATAGTTCTAATAAAGTGTACACTAGGGGTGGGCATACCGGTAAATCCGGTATCCGATAATGCCAGTACTGGGCGTACCGGCATTATCGGATTCAACCCGGCAAATCCGGTCCCGTTACCGGATTCCGGGTACTGGATTTTTTTTACATTGCAGCCATTTAAATGAATGGCTGCAATGTAAGTCCCACCAAAAAAGTTTTTTAAAAAACCTCCCCAAGTCCAGGCTTCGCGGGTGGAAGGGGGGACACCCCCCACCCACCCTGCCCAGCCTGGATTTTTGTTAAAAAAAAGAGTGGCCCCCCCCAGCACCAGCGGCCGCGGCATCCCCGCAGCCGCCAGTAAGTATAGACCCGATCCCTGGGGGGGGGGGTTTAACCCCCCCAACCCCCCAGGGATCACCCCTACTACAAGTGACAGTGCTGCTGTACCTTTCTTTGCGGAGCTCCGGGTGCGGCGGTGGCGGGCGGTCCGGCGGCCTCAGCGCCGGCTGTGGCTGCCGGCGTCAGAGACGCTCTAGGTACAGTGAGGGTGATGGGTGCCCTTTGATCGGAAGTCTGGCCCCTCTCCCTGGCCCAGCTCTCCAAGAGGTGCCTGGTGAAGAAACCCATGTCAGGGGGTGGGTGCCCAACCAGGCTACTCCTGAAACCCAAATCTGCCAATTTTCCAGCTATGGTGCCTGGTGCTGCCCCATTCCACCTAAGCTGGAGGGTGAACTGAAGCATTTGCAACTCGGGGATCGAGAAACCTACTTCCCACCCTTGCACCTGCCAGAACTTTTGAAATTGGCAGAAAACCCAATCATAAGCCGCCCTTGTTCGAGGGGCCAGTGATCCTTGCACGGCGGAGTAAAGTTCTAAGACCCAAGACTCCACACCGATGATGGCAATGGCTCTGGATTCTCCCTGGCTCAAGGCACCAGCAGATAGAAATGTTCCATCTGGAAGCGAGAGAGGGCATCAGCGACACCATTGTCAATCCTGGGCACATGCCTGTACTGGAACAGGATATTATAGTTTAAACAGGTGAGCACAAATGACCTCACTAGCTTCATAACTCTAGGGGAGCAGGAGGACAAGGTGTTTATGATGTTCACCACCACTAGGCAGGGGCAGTGCGCCCCCTAGGACATCAGGGGAAATGCCCCTCCTGGCCCCAGGACTCCCCCGATGACATTCTGACAAAAAAAAAAAAAAAATCGCCTCCCCTCTGCCTGGCTGCATGCACACAAACCCCATTTGTAAGAACGTTCTGAGCCATCTCGAAGAACCTTGTTTTAGAAGCACTGACCTTCTAAAACAAGGTTCTTCGAGATGGCTCAGAACATTCTCACCGGTTGTGTGCACACACATGCGCACACAACCAGTGAGAATCTCTCTCTCTCACACACACACACACACCCCGAAGGCTTCCTTAGGACACCTAAGGAAGCCTTCAGGGACAAAAGAGAGACGTTCTTGCCTTTATGCAGAATGAGCGGCCCGAAGCGCCGTCCATCCCGCATAAAGGGAACCCAGCAATGAAATAGTGCTGTAGGGGGCACTATTTAATTGCAGGGGGTAGGGCAGCATGAAAGTCCATACCCGGGTGCCACACAGTAGGTGCCCAGGCCAGACTACGTGGCTGTGTGCAGGGGGGCCCTGGGAGCTGCCGCGCAGATCTTAGGCTCTCCCTCCCAGTTGAGTCAAACTTTGACTCAACTCTGGGAGGAAGAGGGGGAGCCTAGCTGCACGGCAGCTCCCAGGACCCAAGAAGTGAACAGCGCGGGATCCTGCAGTGCTGCCTGAGGAGTTGGCGGTGAGTAAATTGCGGGGGCTGGGGTGGTGGTGGTGGAGAGATTGGGGAAGTGGGGATGGAATGGGGATGGAGAGGGAGGGGTACTTTGGACTAGGGCAGACTGGGAATGGAGGGAGGGGTGAATGGGGAGAGACTGGTGAGGGCACACAGGGACATGGTGGGGGGAGTGGGGGGGCACAGGCACACGGTGGGGGGAGTGGGGGCACATGGGGACATCGGGACATGGGGGAGTGGGAGCACACGGGGACATGGTGGGGTCTCTGGATGCCTTTGCGGGCTTGTGGGAATGGTTTGGTTTATGTGTGGTTTTCTGATTTTTATATGGATTGGTTTGGTTTGTGTGTGGCTTTCTGGTTTTTATATACCTGTGCATGATGATAGGGCCCTGGGAATAAACCTGCGCAGATTGGGGAAAAGCTTTGTGTCCTGTGGATCTTTGCTAAAACTACTTGTAAGTGAGGTTGTGACTTGTCTGTCTGCTTTTAAACCAGGAGTTGAATAGCCTGCCTAAATGAAATTGCTGGAAACGCTGCACTTGTTGTTCACAGGTGTGACAAGTGGGGACACATTTTAACCTGTGAATATATTCACATTTTAACCTGTGAATATAACCTGCCTAAATTAAGGTACCTCATTGTAGCTTGGTTTCTGGTTTACGTATGGTTTGGGGGGAAAGCTTTGTCTGTTCTGTTGATCTTTGCTAAAACTGCTTGTAAGTGAGGTTTAAGGCTGTGACTTGTCTGTCTGCTTTTAAACCAGGAGTTGAATAGCCTGCCTAAATAAATTGCTGGAAACGCTGCACTTGTTGTTCACAGGTGTGACAACAGGTTTGTAAAGGTTCTTTGTTAATAAGGTCTGGAAAGAAGAGAGAGACTAGTGGCTAGTCTGTGGTGAGGCTCCAAGGTTTGAATCAGACAGAGAATTGTTCTGCTGAGAAAGATACAATTCACAAAATTTCTGTCTATGTGGGAAAATGAACTTGAATTGACTAAGGGCAGGGACAGTGTCACTGTATTTCCTTCATTAGCAGCAGTGGAGACACCACAGCGAGCATGGGTCCCTGACTAAGGGGGTGAATTTAATTCCAATTAATCCCCTCTCTACACACTTGCACAAGCCCATCATCTCTTATATTTATCAGAATTTATACCCTGCCCTTCCCAAAAGGCTCAGGGCGGTTTACAGAAACAAAAGCACAAAGAGAAAAATAGTAAAAATACAAAATAATACAATAAAATCCCCTAAAACCCCCTACCCACACCCCAAAAAACAACCTGCTATCCTCACCTGCTAAATGCTCTGCCAATAAGAGGGCTCTCTATCCCCTGGTGGCAGTGCTTCACACAGCAGCGTTCCCAGCATTAAGTAATGTAATGTCCATCCAATGTTAACCCTGGGAACTCCTTGCTGCTGGGTTATGCCATGCCACTGGCCTACCATTGCCCTGGCTTCACCTACCATTGCCCTGGCTCCGCCCCTAGGCTCGCCGGCCTTACTGCCCCTCCAACCTCAAAACCCACCAGCCACCCCTGCCACTAGGTTGTCACACCAGAAAAAGTACTGTGTGGTTTGCTAATTTGTGCGGCCATAGGTGCACTGCAAGTACAATGGGGAAAAGCTCAAGGAATATAAGGTCTTTGGTGACCCCCGATTCGCTCCATTCAGTCGGCCAGAGGGCCGCTGCCCACCTGTCCCTGAAAAACACACCAAACTCAGAACCACCAGCCACATCGGAGTGCACCTGCAACTCTGCCTCTAGCAACAGCTGTTCCCACCAGAAGCTGATGCCATTGAAATTCACCAAAAATGACACCCAAACCCCCAAGTCTTCCTTCATTTCCCTAGTGAGCCTAATGTGGTAGTGGGGGGTGGGGGAGTTTGCCCCCCAACTTGGCATAGAGGTGGGACAAAAAGGCCCGTCCTGGTGCCACCACCCTGAAGGCAAAATTCAGGCTCCCAATTAATGATTGAAGGGTACGGGCCATCACCTTGGTAACCAGTAGGCACTCCCCCACCTTGTCCCAAAGGAATCTCAGCTTGTCCTGGGGTAGGTGAGACTCGGATGCTACCATGTCTAGCTCTATCCCAGATAGGTCAGCCTTGTGGTTGGCCCTTCGGTCTTCTCCGGAGCCAAGGGAACTCCCAGTTCATCCGCCATCCTCTGGAAGGTCCGCATTAGCTCCAAACACTCATTCGTTCCAGCCCGTCTGATTAAGAGGAAGTAATTCAGATATTTTGTGACTTCCCCCATGTTGGCCCACTGTCGTACGATGCACTCGAGGGTGCTGAACCTCTCGAACACTGAGCAAGAGATGGAGCACCCCATCGGCATAGCCTTATCATAATAACACTACCCCTTAAAATGGAAGCCCAAGAGAGGAAAACTCTCTGGGTGGACCGGCAGCAGGCAAAAAGTTGACTTGACAGTGCTGGACCAGTGCAAGTGCTGAGTTGAACAAAGTGTATTGAACCGAGACCAGCTCCCTCAGGATGGAGTCATTCACTGAGCTACCCTGCTGGTGGGACAGGTGGTGAATCAGCCAGAACTCACCCGTGGCTTTTTTTGGTACCACCCCCAACAGTGAGATGACCATGTTGGAAAAAGGAGGGGTTAGGAAAGGGCCCGCCACCCGAACTTCCGCTCGCTCCTTATCAATTTTCTTCTGAACCACCATTTCCATTCCCACCACCGATTTTAAATTCGGGGAAACCTTCTGCTGCTGAACGTTTCTTGCCGGAATCCTAAAACCTTGCCTAAAACCCTCGATAGAGTAGACTACCTCTTCCTGGTTGGGGTATCTCAGGAGGGCAGACTCAAGTCTGTCAGTTCTAACTGGCATGGGGGCCCTTGCCCAAGCTGCCATTGCTACCCCCACCTGGTCCACCCCTCCCTGCCGCCCCATGGGGGGCCTTACCTTTTGCCCTGGTCTTCCCCGAGGACAGGCTGAGGCCGGATGGAAACCTGCCTAATTTGGTACAGGTGTGTCAAAATCTGCAGACGGCCAAGGAGCACCTGCCTGTCCGATTATACTCCCAGCGATGGGCAGTAGTGTTAGCCGGGGCCTTTTTTCCTTCCTCATGAAAGGATTTGGCTGCAGAGGAGGCACCACCTTTGGCCAGCAGGTGGCCACTATCAGAATGAGGAACGTTGCCCGAACCACTCATACAATTAAGCCAAAGGTCATATGCATGCAAGTCCCATCGGAGCTCAGGGGTACAAGCCTGAAAGCCTCATCATACCTGAGCCAGGCCCTGGAAGGGCCTGCCTCATATGCCTGCCGCACAACGTTGGCATATTTGAGTAGATCAGTCGAGCGCCCAGGAAATGCCTGAATCATCACCCCGTGGTAAATAGAAAAGGAAGCAGTCCAATTGGGCCAGTTCCTTTCTGCCTTTGGGCGCTTGAACCGTTCCTTTTCTTTTTTGTCCTCCTGTTCAGCAGGATCTACTATGGGGTCACTAAGCAGGAGGATGAAAATGTCGATGTATTCCCGCCTCCATATCCACTTCCTCATGGCTGGAAGGAGGTGATCACCTATTGGGGTGGAGACCTCAGTGTACCCACCACCCACAGGAGGGCACTTTCTGACAGGCTCCGACGCCTGGGGCACCACGGCCAGGAGCGAGAGCACCAGCTTGGCAGCAGCCAGCGCAGCAGGCCCACCCTGATGCCCTCTGGGGGAGCTGGCTGCCGGGGGTAGTTTAGGCCCCTCGCACAAGGGGCAGGTGGTACAATAATGGGGACCCATGCCCTGTTCCACCATAGCAACTGAGTTTGCCCCGCCTCACCCGCGGTAGGAGGAGCACTGCTGGGAACCCCCACCGCCGCCGGCTCGGCCGCAACCTCCGGGACTACCGCCCCAGGACCCACGCCCACCACCCCTGCTAGGAGGGCTGCCACCTCACCTGGATTACGTTGCCCACTCATGTGGGGGTCCTGCTGGGCTGGTGCTTGTTGGGCACACTGCTCTACCAATGACTGAATGGCACGTTCAATAACCTCGACCCTCGGCCGGAGATCGTCTTCCTCCCCTCCTTCTGGCCCTGGGTGATTGTCACCATCCCTGGATTGCATGCCAAATTCCTGTAAGAGACAAACCTGGGCTCCTCTGGCCCGCTCCAAGAGGGGGGCACACCCAGGGCTGCCGCGACCCCCTGCTGTTCCCCACTAAGGGGGGCCCAGGGATTGGGCCCACGGCCATCCCGTCACCTGTGCTGACACCCAGCCTTCGTCCCTTTGCCCCGAGGGGCCCCATAACCCCAGGGACTGGGAGGTGCATCTCTCCTGAAAGCCCCGCCATACAGGGGCTGATTTGCTGCCCATGGGGTGCCCTCCAGGGCACCCCCTGGGACGGATCCAGGTCATTCATGTATCGAGCAGGGGGTGCGATACTCCTCCCCCTCCCACCTTGGGCTGGTCTGTGCCAGGCCTCTTCTGTCACCCCGCAATTCAGTGCCCCCTCCCGCAGATGAGAGGTCCAGTGGGGAAGAGGGCAGGGCCCCAGCCTGATCCCCCAATCCACCCAGCCCCCAGGACAAGCAGTGGGTGAGTGGGGCCTCACAGTCCGCTAATCTGTCCCGGGGGGGGATATGCACCCCTCACCCTCCAGCCAACGAACCTGGGGGCTCCAGGCCCCTCGCCACTTGTTCCATTTGCAAGGGGCTGTCTCTGGCCTGACTGTCCCCGGGGTTTCCCCCGGCTCTGTTGCCACAGCCTGACTACCCTTTTTAGGTGCCCGCTGCCACTTATTCGTGGCAGTGGGGGCCTTCTTTTTATCTTTGCCCATCCATGGGCACGTAACCAATCAGCGGGAGAACAACCGGGAGGTGGGGGGCACCCACAGCACACCGACACTGGGGCCTAGTTGGGCTCCCGGGCTGTGAGCGCTGCTTTCTCGTTGTGCTCCAGCCTACAGCTGAGGCTGGAACCATATGCGCAGCGGAGTTAAAACTCTGCCCTGGTGAATACTGCCCACGAGGCCCCCCTTGAACACTCAGCACTGCTGGGGCTGCCTAGCAAGCCCGGCGGGGTTCTAGCTCTTCCCGCACTCCCCAAACGCAGTCACTTCCTCACCCCAGGGCTTGCAGCCCCAGCGGCGCAACCAAACCTCCCCAACGTGTCCTGCCTCCTGTTTCCAGGTGGGCGTGGCAAGGAGCCTACTGCCTCCCATCTTTGGGGGAGAAGTGGAGGCAATTCTCTTCCTCCAGGCAGTCCCACAGTCAAATTCCCCAGGCAACTTCCTCTAAACATTTTAGTTCCTGTCTACATTACACTCACAGCTGAGAGAAAATCCCAGCAATGATAGGCAAAATATAGACCCTTAGGGATCAGCTTGCAGCCCCCTTTATCTAGAGAACTGCAGCCTGACCTCAAGCTGATGGGACCCAACTGCAAGTGTTGGGCTGAGGTGGTGTGTGACTTTCACCCAACCCATTGGTACATCGTAGACTTTAATTTGTTACCCAACCTGTGGAAAGTAGAGCACCAGACTCACGAATATCCCCCAATCCACTTCGCTGTTGTTGGACTGTCCTCCATCCCCTTCCCTGTGGAGATCTCTTGGAAGGGGCTTGGGACTGGGAATCAGTTGTACATTCCCCACAGCAGGGTCCTGTCAGTGCCAGTAGCTAGTCCAGTGACACATGCCAGCAGAGTATCACAAAGACTATTCTGAATTTGCACCTCTGCTCTCTGCTATCACATGGAAGCTTTTCCTTTGAAGATTAATTTCCCTGACTGACAGAGCTAACTCTAGGCATTCCTTGTTATTTTTGGTGTTCATTCCTAACCAGACAGAAATTGCTGTCCAATGAGGAAACGGGAGTTGTTTTGACAAGCCAGTGGAGTTTTCTGCCATATGTTTAGGAGTGACCCAGGCCTACCTGGTGGAATAAAACTCTATTCGTTTGTAACAATTCTGGGACCTAAAATGCCAGGGAGCTCTAGTGTACACAGACTGACTACTGACCCCTTAAATGGTGGTAAATTCCCAGAGCCAGCAATTGTAGCCAAAAGGGACACACACTGATCACACCGGGAAGAAACAGGGCAGGGATGAATGGAAAGAGTAGAAGATGGCACCATTAAGAAGCCAAGTAGCTTGGACGTACCCTTGCTCAATCAGTGGATGATTAGGGACAGCAGAGGTGGGTTAGAAATTCCTGAGGCCCTGGGCCTAAGAGTGCCTTGATCCCCTATTCTCAATAACGCTGCAACCCTCTCTCCTTTCTCTGTATCAGGGTGGGGAAAGTTTCCTAAACCGGAGAGCTGCATCCATTCCCCATAATGGGGTTGCATGTGGCTCTAGAGCCATCGTTTAGCCACTTCTGCTCTATGGCCTGATCCTGCTGCAGCCAACAGGGTGTTGCTGGCACTGCCTGCTCTGCCCAAACAGCAGCAGCAGCTTCCAAATGGGTGGGGCTCCCTGCTTCAGGGGGGCCTGGCCCCAGGCCTTATTAGTCTGTTCAGTAATTCACCCCAAGGGTTAGTGAAACACATATTGTGGGGCTGCTGAATGAGCGCCTAACCATCCCTTCTCTCACACATTACCTCTGCATGAAATGACCTGTTTGTACACTCTCTTCTAAAGCAACTGAAACCGGCCATTGTCAGAGACAGGATGCTGGGCCATACGGACCCTTGGTCTAACCTAGTTGGCACTTCTTATGTTCTCTTGTTAAGTCAATGTAACCCCATGGTTTTGAAGAGTGGGAGCAATTTCTCCTTCAATTAAGACTTTGGTTTATGACTGACACCTCTACACAGATGTGGCTCTCATTTGTGCTCATGGAAGTGTCTGCATACTACAGCAGTACAATTGGGTCCTTACAGCTCATTCAAGGATTAGTTATTTCCATAGTAGTCACACACAGAGGAGTCAGCTTCTCAATGTGCTCTATGGGAAAACACAGTGAGTCTGGGTCCCTGCACACCTTAGACAGCGCCACCCCCCAAATGCTCACAGCTTACACACATGACCCACGCTCTCAAGGCAATTAGACAACTACCAGCACTTGCCGGAGGGGAGATGCTTTGTGTCTTCCTTGGACGGTCCCATCAATGTGGTTTGATCCCGCCCTGCAGCATTCCTCTGCTTCTGGCCTCCAGCTGTTCCTGAGTTCAGGCCTGCTCTCCCCAAAGCTGCTAACAAGACTCCCATTGATTTCTAGCTGAGCAAGATCAGGCCAAACTGCATGTTGTTTTAGCGAGGCGAAGTGCCCAGATGCTAGCTGGGGACAATGGCCAATCTGAAGTTACTCTCACATGTGGCATAAACGTTAGTGCAGACAGACAGGGGGAAAAAGCAGATGGAGGTGGGGTTCCTTTTGCCAGGAGTGTTAAATAAGAGAAAACACATGAATGGATTTGCCTTTGGGAAGGGACAGAAAAGAGGGGGGTCCCTTCGCCTCCACAGCCCAAGATGTTCACTGCCGTAGCTGTTGTTGCGCCAGAGAGCAAAGAATTCACCTCAAGCTGGTTTGCATTCGTGCTCCTCTTCCTGATTAATGCCAGTCCCGATACCATCGGACATGGCTGAATGCCCTCTCAGCAGATTGAAGTGAAGCCAGTAGTCAATTTTTCTCTCTCTTTCTGTGCTGTTCTTCTATTTTCGAAAGCAGTGTACTGTAGTCCATCCTTTAATCACCTCTTTACCATGGCACAGTACCATGGTTGGCACTTAACGCTCTGTACAAACATTGACTCGGTATTCTAGGGTCTAATCCTGCGAGATGGTCCTGATACCAGGGATGTCAAAGGGCCTTCCAGTATCTTGCAGGATTGGGCGCCTGGCTGTTAAGCAAAGAGCCTCATGTGAACGTTTTAAATAATTCAAGAGGAGATGGTTGTTTATGTGGCTCATTATGGAAAGCAGGAGATGGAATCTGGCCTTCTTGGTACGTGCTATTTATTTTTGCAGTCTTCTGGGGGTTTTGTTTTTGTACTTTTGAAGCTCTTTGGAATGAATGCTGAACAAGTGAATTCTGTACCCTTGAGATAAATATTTCTTTTTAAATTGTCGGAAAACAAACGGAATATAGCCTGTGCCATTAGAACACCAGAAGCAAACAGGATCCAGTGCTGCAGGTAGGGTGAGTGTGTCAGCCTGTTCAAAGAAGAAAAGGGTCTAGTTCTGTTGTACTGTTTTGATATTTTAAAATGTCATTTTCATTTAAGAGTCAAACCTGCTGCAAAAGGGCTTCCTAGTCACTGTCTGAACAGAGTGAGTAAAGCCTGGCTTGCTTAAGCCAAAGTCAGGGTGTTGTGGGGTGAGGTTGCTGCCTTGATTGACAAGCTTGGGTGCTAGCTGGCCACATGATCAGCTCCAAGGCTTGGGAGCATGACCAAAGGACCCAGGAAGGACAAGCAAAGAGAAGCTGCAAGCTTTGGGCGGGAATTGGGGAGCTGAGTCCCAATCAGTCCTGGTAGGCTGATACATGTGGAAAGAGAGGAACAGCAGTGTTCCTAGGGATGTGCGACTTCATACAAGGGTGAGGTCCCCTTAGCTGCATGGGACCTCACACTAGGAGGGTCCTACCAGGTTCTCCGAGAGCATTTGCCTGCAGCAGGTCCCAAGCTAGGAGGGCCCCTGACAGGGTTGCTGAGAGCACCTGCCTGCAATTATTAAGGGGTTTGCAATTTGGCCTATGGGAGTCTCAGGGTCAAATTGCAAGAGGTACCCATGTCTGCCAAGGCCTCTGAGGTCACCTCCTCCCAGGCTAGGAGGGGGCTCTTTTAAACTCTCTGAGAGCCTACAATGGGCCTCATGTCTGGAGAAACCACCACTAGGTCCTACGACAGCACTTCTGGCAATTGACCAGAGGTTAGAAGAGAACATACCAGGGTCTCTCTACCTGCAACAGGACTCGGATTAGGATGAGGATCCCCCAGGGTCTCTGAGGGCACCTTCCTGCAATAGGCCCCAGGCTAGGAGATGCTCCACAAGGGCCTTTATTTATTTCTATTTCTAAAACTTATATGCTGCCCCCTCCTACCTCAGGCATCTTGGGGCAGCTCATAGCATTTAAAACATATTAAACTATACAGCAAACATTAAAACAGTATAAACCCATCCCTACCCACTCTAACCCTACCCAACACACCCACCCCACCTCCCTCGGGAAAGGCCTGGCAGAACAGCCAGGTCTTACAGTGTCTGCGGAAAGAGGGGAGGTCAGTCATCAAGAGGACCTCTAACAGGAGGGAGTTCTACAGCCGCGGCACAGCTACAGAGAACACCCTCCTCATGGTGGACACCTGGGAAACCCGGGGAACCCCGAGGAGAATGCCCCTGGCCGACAGCAGGTACCGATCCAGGACTCAGAGAGTGAGGCGGTCCTGCAGGTAGGTGGGGCCCAAGCCATTTAGGGCTTTAAAGGTTAACACCACCACCTTGAATTGGGCCCAGAAAACTGTTGGCAGCCAGTGCAGAGAACGGAGCACTGGTGTAATGTGCTTGCATTGGCCTGTCCCAGTCAAGAGATGGGCCGCTGCGTTCTGCACAAGCTGCAGCCTCCGAACCAGCACCAAGGATAGCCCCACATAGAGTGCATTGCAGCAGTTCAGTCTTGAGGTAATAAAAGCATGGATGATTGTGGCCAGATCCGAGTCCGAGACATACGGCCTAGGCCGACACACGCTAGATCTCTCGGCCGCTTTTGACACCGTGGACCATGGGCTGCTGCTGAGATGGCTGCAAGACCTGGGGAGTCTGGACGGGACTGTCCTTGGGTGGTTCCACTAATTCCTCTTGGGGAGAAATCAACGAGTGGTGCTGGCAGCTGAAACATAAAGAACCAGGGCAATGAACTGCGGCGTTCCGCAGGGTTCGATCCTGTCTCCGCTTTTGTTTAATGTGTATATGCAGCCCCTGGGGGAGATCGTGAGAGGGTTTGGGGTGCGATGTCACCAATATGCTGATGATACTCAGCTGTACCTCTCGTTTTTGACCGACCCAGACCCTGCTGTCTTGTTGTTTTCCCAATGTTTGGAGGCTGTGGCAGATTGGATGCGGCAGAGCAGACTGAAGCTCAATCCTGATAAGACAGAGCTGATGGTGGTGGGTAGGGTGAGGGAGGTGCTGGCCCCTCTGCTGGTGGTGGGGGTCTGCCCTCCCATAGCCCAGCAGGTTTGTAGTCTGGGGGTGGTTTTGGATCCGAGCCTCCGTCTGGATCGGCAGGTGGAGGCGGTGGCTAAAACTGCCTTTCGCCAGCTGTATTTGGTACGGAGGCTTCGACCTTACCTCTCCGGGCCCGATCCGGCCACTCTTATTCATGCCTTCATCACCTCGAGGCTAGACTACTGCAAAGCGCTCTATGTGGGGCTTCCCTTGGTTCTGGTGCGGAGACTGCAGCTGGTGCAGAATGCAGTGGCCCATCTCCTTGCAGGGACGAGGCGGCGGGAGCATATAACACCTGTGCTCCGCACTCTGCACTGGCTGCCTGTAGCATACCGAGCCAGATTCAAGGTGCTGGTGTTGATTTATAAAGCCCTATATGGTCTGGGCCCCTCATATCTTGGGGACCGCCTCGCTTTCCACGCCTCAGGGTGATTCCTGGGGTCTGCCGGGGGTGCCTTCCTGCAGGTCGCCCGTGTTAAACGGGGGGCCACAATGGAGAGGGCATTCTTGGTGGCCGGGCTGCAACTCTGGAACTCCCGTCCAGAGGAAGCTCACCTGGCCCTGGGTCTGATGGCTTTTCGCTGAGCCTGTAAGACCTGGCTGTTTGGAGGGGAGGGTGGGAGGGGAAGGTAGAGGGGGGGATTTTGGGGTGGGGGTGGGGTTAATCACCTATATTTGATGATGTTTTAATGTGTTTTATTATTGTTTTACGCGTTGTGAGCCGCCCCGGGATGCCATAGGCATGGGGGGCGGCCAATAAATATAAATAAATAAATAAATAATGTAACTGGCAAAATGCCCCCTTCACCACAGCCTCCACCTGGACATCCAGGTGAAGCTGCAGGTCCAGGAGCAACCCCAGACTCTGGACCTGCAAAACCAGGGGAGAATGGACCCCATAGATGAGGGGAGCCACTACACCACCACCACCCCGGTCTTCCCCACAACCATCACCTACGTCTTGTTAGGATTTAGTTTCAGGCGGCCCGTCCTTAGCAAAGGAATCCCTGAGGACATTTCTAGAGCCTTAGCAGAACTGAGAAAAAGGGCAGCTACTACTGCTTGGAGGGAGTAGACATGAGTCAGAGGCCAAACCCAGGGAGCAGTCAAAGCCTGAGGCCACCAGAGACCTGCCACCGCACGCCAAAGAAAAGGGTGTCTTAGATTAGGAGTTGGAGCTAGCGGGGCAGGAGAGTCTGACTGGGGTGGAAAGAGTCACCGTGAGTTGTTTGTGCTTATGCAGAATCGATGCATGAGTAAAGCCATTGGAATTAGATCTGGGCATCAGAGTTGCTCCTTGTTTTCCAAAAGGACGGTTTGTGGAAGTTTGCACATATCCCACCCCCCCTGCCGCATTGTAATGAAGTATAACTGCCTTGGGCTGCATTGTAACAACTACCTTTATTGCTTGACCCATCAGTAGATAACAACCTCCTACCATTGTTAACCTCTAGTAGAATGATACAATGAATTCCGGTGCTGGAGATGTGCACGGTAATTCTCAAAGCCCTCATTTGGATCCTGTTACCAATCAATGCGGGATACTTGCTTAATGGAGGCATGAGAGCCTCCCAAGCCCTCTACCTCTTTTCCTTCTGCACCAGACTGTCTTGCTATAAAATACAGCCCCTCCTTAGAGATTAATTAATTTCTCAAAGCTGTTACAGCCCTGCTACCTGTAAATTCCTGCATCCAGGGCAGGCAAATATTAACTCCTCCTTTGCCAGCCATTGAACAGAAACCCCCTGTCACAGAATCCTTATGCAGACAAAGCTAGTACAGTACTATAGAGAAGTGTTTTTTTCAAAGGAAGCAGAGCTTGGCCTGGAAAGGATCAGAGAAGGATTCCCAGTCTTAGTAAGAGGGTGGCTTGTGAGTAAAGCACTGGCTTGGGACTCTTGTAGACCCCTGAGGTGCAATCCTGACTCTGTTGGAATCAATGGTTTAACTCCCATTGAATTCAATCGAGTCGGGATCGTAGTACACCTGCTGCCAGGACTTCCCAAAATTCCCAGCTCAGCCACTGCCTTCGTGTGTTAACTTGGGTGGGTCTGAAAGTGCAATCCAGTCCTCGCTGAAACGCAATAGGTCAGATCCTATTGATTTTAATGAGTGACAATTATGCCCGGGCCAGCTGGAAGAAATTTGGTGCCTTAATTCATCGTGGTAGTGAGGGCCCCCCTACCTCCCAGCCCATCATCATAAACTTTAAAATCAGTTTCTGAAAATCATACTGGTACTTTGTTTACAGATACGTAACTTGTAATTATTATTTGACTCATATTTTAATGTATATTACGAAAATTCATGTAGTTTTGGAGGACCCTACAGAACTTGAAGGAGGCTTGGTATAACTGTACCCCTGTTACCTCCCCTCTTAGGCCTGATTGCACCTTGCACCTTAGTTTTCCATATCTGTAGATAGCCATCCTTTCCTGTGTC
Organism: Sphenodon punctatus; assembly: GCA_003113815.1. Lineage (NCBI taxonomy): Eukaryota > Metazoa > Chordata > Lepidosauria > Sphenodontia > Sphenodontidae > Sphenodon > Sphenodon punctatus. Next base: position 2,789,175 of record QEPC01004073.1, on the reverse strand, counting down.
CTGGAGGAGGGAGGAGAAATAACATTGTGGTGACAGGGGCCATATATGATAAAACGGAAAAAGTTCTACATTCCCTACACGCTCAGTTTCAGAAATGAATTCCTAAATACAAGCAGCTTTTCAAATACGAGCAGTTTTTCAAACCGCACTCAGCGGTTCCCTACACGCTTTCCCTACACGCTCAGTTTCAGACACGAATTCCTAAATACAAGCAGCTTTTCAAACCGAGCAGCTTTTCAAATATGAGCAGCTTTTCAAACCGCACTTAGTGGTTCCCTACACGCTTTCCCTACACGCTCAGTTTCAGAAACTCAGCTTTCCCTACACGCTCAGTTTCGGAAACGAATTCCTAAATAAAAGCAGCTTTTCAAACACGAGCAGCTTTTCAAACCGCACTCCAACAGGTCGGGTTAGGCTGAAATGTGCGCACTCACCGCATTCAGAGCAACCCGGAAGTGCGTGGTGCTTTAAATCGCACGATGCCGCCACGGTGGCTGTGCGATTTAAACGCACGTCTAAATGCCGCCTATGACTGAGCTGTCTCCAACTTCTCTCTCCACACACACAGCACCAGATGCTTTTTGCTGCCATAAAATATTAAAAGTTTGTAATAAAGAACTGTACAATAAATCAAATCAATTCTGCTTCCAATACAGCCCTGTGGAGAGGTAAATGAGTGTAACTTTAAATACTAATCTCTTGTTTCTTTCTTTACCTGTGCCATTAACTTCCAAAAAGTCAAAGCCTACAACTCCTCTGCACTTTGCTGCTTCCTCAGCTAATTTATATTGCTTGCAGCTGGGAATCCCTGAGCAGCCACCCCTATTCTCAGTGACAGAAATGGAAAACCCCATTAAGTCAGGGAGTATAGCTCCTGGACTACGCAAAGCATGTCCCATGGCCATGGGTGTAAAGCTGAGGTGGGCCTGGGCTCATATCCCAGTAATGGACCCCCTACGGGCAAGGGGTTGGGGTCTTCCTAAGTGGTGGCTCTCGTAATGGGAGCTCTTGGCCTCCCCCTACAAAAATAGTGGCACCACCCTGGCTCCCCGAGATCTCCCACCCCAGAGTGGTAACAATCTTGCTAGAAGGAAGTTTGAAGGGTGGGTGGGGCAGGGTCCCCACTGATCACTCTGAAAGCTCTCTTCATGCTGGGGCTCTTTACAAGCAGCCTGAGCACCGCTGTGAAATGTTAAGCGTAGGTGAAGGCAGAGTGTTGGCACTGTCCTCCCCTGCCCACTCTGAAAATTTCATAGCACTGCTCATTCTGCTTGCAAAGGACCCTCCTTGAGTTCAGAGTCTGGGCCTGGGGTCTAAGCCCCCTCACTACTAGCTACCCCCTGCCTGTGGCCTCACATTCTTATGCACAGCTAGCCTGACCATGCTAATACGACTTCACTGTAAGGAGGAGAGGAACTTATAGCTTCTGTAGCTGCTTCTTCTCCACCAGTTTTAAGAAAGGGAGCTTTCCTTGGGAGATTGCTCCGCTGTGCTGGATCTCACAGAGAAAATATTATTTCCCCCCATAGCGAATCTTCACTTTCAACATTTCATGTACTTCCCCCCTAGTTATATTTTGTGTAGAACTCAGACTATAGCCATATAGAGAGAATTTCACAGATCCTCTTTCACCTGTAAATTCTTGTAGGGTCAGGCCCAGAGCAGGGGTAAGGCAGGGCGTTTGCGAGGGTTGGCCAGAGCTTACCTTGTGCCAGGGTTTCACCCTAGCCCCTCTCTCCAAGCCTGTCACTGCTGCTATTCTGCACTGGCCCACCCACCACTGGATGCAGAAGCACCAGCCTCATCTCCAGTCTCCCCACCAAAGCCTTTCAGTTGTAGGGCATGGAGAGGAGAGGGGCTGCATTCCCACATGGCACTGCTCTTGCAGAAGCCATCCTTTTCTCTTCATTTTGGACCACGCTGGAAGCGCACTGCATTTTCTCCATTGGCAACAATGATGCACAGGTCTTGCTTGCCAAAGAAAATACTCATAGTTTAGGGAACTGGGACCCCTTTGCTGTCATGGGCATTCTCACCCTTACCAGCCCCTCCTCCACCCACCTTCAAGCTCCTTCCTCCATTTCTGGTTCCCCTTGCCTTGCATCCCTTCCCCAGCCAGGATCCCCCATGTATGCAGCTTCTAGACATCCTGCTTGGGCCAAACACCTTAGCAGCCAAAGGTTGTGGGTACTTAATTCATACTCCCATCCCAAATCCCCACCCACCTTTTCAGTAGCAATGGATAAAGAAAAAAGTGTAAAATAAATACAAACATTTTATTGCGCCTCAAGAGGTCTTGTGGGGAAGGCCTCTTGATGGAAGTTTTTTTGTGCGTACAACGTCTTCTCAGGAGCCTGCTCCAGTAATTTAAACTGAAAATAAAAATAATTTAGATTTAAAAGTAATTCGAGTTTTACTTGCTGGTACCATAGTGGTTGTGCCTCTAGTTGGCTTGTGCATCTTCAGGGGTGTTTGTAGTCCTACTATCCTCAATGGCCAGCCATGGTGTGTTCATGGTGGCTCAGCTCACATCTTTTGTTCACTCTCCATCCACCTTTTTCAGTACTTAATGCCCACAGCATCCCCAAGAGCCAGTTGGCATTGCCAGCCCAAGCAGATATTGCTCAGTCCGATGTTACTGCACCAACTCATCATTAGCTACATCAAAACCTACAATAGGGAAAGTGCTTTCCCTGCAATGCTTGTAGTAGCTCCAGTCCCCTGCCCCCTCTAAGTAGGAAATAACATTCGAAACATGGTGCTGAACTTATATATCCAGAAAACTGGATTTTGAAAGCCACTATGGAGACTGGAAGAAGCAATGTCCCATCACAAATGTCCCTGTCTCTATGGTTCTTTTGGTGACCAAAGACTTGAAACTGACTGTTGGGCTTATCTGAACAGCAGCTGCATGTCAGCAAAAGACACACTGTCAGCACTCAAGTTTGCTGTAACTCAGATACACAACTTGCCTGTAGTAGGACACATGTTTACACAAACAGATCAAAGACGACACATTAAAAACAAAATTGAGTGGCTAGTCCTATGTCTGCTAACACTCCCGTACCCAAGCAGACTATAGTGATTACAAAGTGTTAAATTATCTCCATTTTGCAAGAGGAAATATTGAGGCATTGTCAACTTAAATGACATGTCTGAGTTCATACTGGAAAGTTGTGTTATAACCCCAAACCAGAACGATATCTTTCAAATTGAAATAAGATACAAAGAATCAGCATAGCTGAAAGAAGGAAGAAGGGTTACCAAGATAAGATCCTGTGGCTAATGGGGTTGGCTGTTGTACCACAATGTTTCCTGACTGTTCTGAAAGTTCCGATTTAGTACAAGCGTGTCTGATTGGCTTGGTGCCATCACTGGCCGGCTGATGTCTTGTAGATTTCACAGCAAAAATGAGGCATCAGGAAGGATGTTATTTTCAGCCACTCTGTAAAATAGACAAGACCACATCATAGCAGATATGGGCTGCGATTCATGAACAACTTACCCTATGGGCTTCAGTGGGATTACTCCAGAGTAAGTCATTTGTGGATCACGGCCATGCTCTTTGACTAGTTCCAGCACTGCACACTTAGCTGGATTATGATGGCAAGCACCAAAGTTGAGCTATTAGCATCTGAAAAATGACTCAGTGAGGCATGTTTATGTAAATAATATCTACAGCAGATCAGACGAGCTGTGAGGTTGTTTTAGTTGCGTGCTCTGCACATTGAATTAAGTAGGATTACACAAAGCGCCGGCCTGCTTGTGCGTGGTGACATTCTGGGCGGTTTGCAGGAGAAAAAGACCCCTAATTATTTATGCAGATTGTATGGGGAAGTTCCTATATGGCTTAAGTAGTATAGATTGAAGTGATCTTAACCCTAAAATCTGAATCTAATCTCTGTGTGTTTGTGCATGTGTATTTGGCCGTGCAAGAGTATTGCTTTGGTGCTACTTGATAGACCTGAAGTTGGAGAACATATACAAAGAACAGAAATCATGACTTTGAAGGCTAACAACATGCAAAGTCCTTTTAAAAGGTGGCCAATGCTGCTTTTTTCTTTACTTTCCCCTTTCCTTTCTTTAAATAAAAACTGGATTCTCTTCTCTATAATATTCCACAGAACAGCCCTGCTGCACATGGCTGAGATGTCCCTTGGCACCAGTTAATTATGGCTGTTATCAGCATACATAAGTATTTGGGCAAACCATTAGCTACAGCTTTGTGCTTTGCTTTAGGAACTCACAGTATTTCCCCTCTTTCTCCCTTTGGACTCTCTCAGATATGGATGGACATGCATGAAATGTGGGGCCAAAAGGAGAGGCTTTTCCTTCTGCAAATGATAAACGTGAGTCCATCTGCTCTGTTTAACCTCCATGCACAGACTGCACCATTTCAAAATACCCGGTAGATGGATGTAGCCCAAAGAGCCTGGAATCCCAATCAACTTCTTAGCATCGAAGAATATGGGGATGTTTCGTTGAGCTTCCTGGTGAAGTGGAATGTATCATTCCTAGAATCTGCTAGAGTAGCAGCAATAAGTGGTATTACAGTTAGGCTTCATTCACCACGCATTGTTGTTTGGACCCCACATTTTTGGGAGGGAGACATGACTGTTTGCTGAGTAATTAGTAAAATATATGACTGAGAGTTCAGTACATAGCCATGGAGAGTTTCTACACTTCTACCTGGCTAAGCACAAATACCCCCAACTCCTTCAAATCCCTTCTTCATTCCTTTTTTTCTGATCTGCCGTCTCTGCCGTTCACCCCTTCTCTGACACTTCCAAACATACCAGAGTCTCCCTTTTGCTGTCTCCAGGTTCCAAGCTGCCCTTTTGGCACCCATTCCTCTTCCTTCCATTGCTTTCACTTTTCTTTCTTTTAAGTTGCCTCCTTCCACACGTCACCTCCACTCTCCTTACTCCCTCTGGGCCTACAGCTCTTTTAACCTGGCTCTTTCTCCTAATCCGCCTTCTCCCCCTCATGGCCTTGAGGTTCTAGATGAAAATACCCTTGCTCCCTCCATTCTTCCCAGGCAACCCCCAGTGCTTTTCAGCTCATCCTCACAGTTATGTTTGCCCCTTCTAAGGGACAGGGGAAGGGACGAATCGGATGCAAGATGAAAAGCTGGCATCTAGCCAGCTTAGCAGCTGCGGCACCCGACCTGCCTCTTTCTCTGCCCAATCAGGCCAGGGTGGATGGAGGATGGGACCCAGGCAGGACACTGAGCTAATTATACCCCAGAGTTCAGAGCAGCCTCCTAACTGCTCAGCATGGGGACAAAGCAGCTGGCACTGGCAATGTCAGGAAGCTATATTAGGATGTCTATGGAGTTAGCATCAGATTAGCAAGGTTGCTCTCTGCCCCTCCTCTCCTCAGCCAGATTAAGGGGGGGTGGGGGTGGGAAAGAGAAGGAAAGGGTCTGTGGGCCACTCTCTAAGTGGAAATGGTTGAGTTCACCAGAAGGCAGATCCCCACATATGATGGCAACTACAGTACAAAGCCTTCTGGGACCAGAGAATGAGTTTATTATAGGCAGCTGTTCACCATAATAGGGTTTGGCAACATGCAATTGATAAAACTGGTTCTCAAAAGTGAGATTTTAATAAACAGGAATTCATTATAATCAGGAATCCTTTTTCACGTTTGGAAAATGCCTTGAAAACAGGTTTCTGCTTATATAAGCAGGGTTTATTATAAAAACCTACCTCTTCCTCAGGCATTCCCTCGCTGCTCACACCCAGAAAGCTGCTAATTTATGCTTCTTAAATCATTTTATTCTTCAGGATCCTTCTCCTTCCCTTGTAACTTAGTGAAACATGTACAGCACCTGCAACGTCTCCACTTCTTGAATACCTCCCCGTCTCTCTCTTCCCCAGACTAGCCTGTAAGCTCCTTGGGGCAGGGACCTGTCTTTATCATTACTGTTATGGGGCAGGCAGCTTGGATGGTGCTGGGTACAAATGAATGAAGAAGAAGAGTAATTAAGTTGGATAAATTCCTTGCTGGCAGTCTCAGCAGACACACCTGGACCTGGGGGGGGGGGGGGGGGGTGCGCAGGTGGAGACTAAATGCACTTTCCCTATCATTCACAGAGATGGTCCCTGTAGCATAAGAGCCACATGCATGGAAGTATATTGGCATTGCTGCTTGCCTGGGCTATAAGCTCTGTGCTAGAGCTTGCCTGTTCTGTAAACCAAGGACTCCAGTCTGGGTAATTTTGCAACCATAAAGCGTATTTCATAAAGATGCAAAAAATCAGCCAAATGGTGGGATCATGAGGGGGCAATGAGAAAAAAAATAGCAAGAAACTCTTTAAAACCCTCTCTCTCTGAAATCCGAGACACTAATTGATCGTCTGCAATGCCCCTTGAGAATTAAATCAGAGCCCCCCACCTCTGCCTGGATGACACCTCCGTTGACTTTTAATATGATTTGTGCAGCTTTATAGTTACAGCGCCAGATGTCATGTTACTAATTGCCAGTATGAGGCCACGCAAGACACTGGGGAGTAGGCTTCTTTAAGAGATTTCCCTTATGTTCTTACTGAAAGCAAAGGTTAGTTAGCACAACCCATTACAATCTACAAAACTAGAAAACAGTATGGGAGAGTCAAGGCAGAGAAGCAACCTGTGAAATTTGTTCAAATCAAAGTTTTATAAGAGGGCAATGATCCTTTCCCATTGCTGATAAACAAGATGTTATCAGCCAAGCAGGTCAGCAGAAGAGCACAGCCAACACAGCATGGCAATTATCAGCGGCCAAGAAAGGAGAACTGGCTGTGCAGAGGAACAGCAGATATCAACAGGAATCACTGCTGCAAGGGAAGAGATTTCACAGTTAGAGGTGGAAGGAAAAGGGAATTTGTAAAGCGTCTGGTGGAGTTTTGTCTTAATGTCCACTGGTTGTAACAGGAATCATGCATCTAAGATGGCACAGAAACCTTTCAAAGTCTGTCCCTAAAAGTGTTTGACTATTATAACACTGAAACGGCAACCCATCCTTCCCAAATCCGGAGAGGAAATTAATACCTAATCAGGTAAGTATTGTACCAATATGATAACATTTAACACCCAGCTAAACTTTACCTGATGCTACCACAAACAATGGACTTGCCTAGCCCCTCTTAGCATGCAGCGGCACCCTCGGACACAGCCAAATGGCAGAGATTCATATGGTAAAATAGAGTTCTAGACTTTACAGATGTCACAGAGAACACCAGCCACAGAGAATGTCAAAGCCCAGTGGAGCATGACCACACTTTTTATTACCTGTGTCACTGGTTATTTTAGAAAATAGGTACAAGCCTGAGAACCCTCAGCCTCCTCTTTCCATCTCTAGAGCTTTCTTACTGTTGCATGATCAGAGCGTGGAACTGCATTAGCGCATTGCCAGATGCTGGATCTAGAGGTAATGAAACCATGTTCCCACGATGATTCTATGTGGGAAGCAGCCAGCAAAGCAAGGCACGTTGGGACACGCAGCCCCACACTCACAGGACCTGCAGGGAAGAAATACAAGCTTGGCAGCTATCACAACCTGGCCTTGAACTGGCAACCTGGGGGTTAGGAGAGGGTGTTCAGCACCACCATGTCTCAACACAGCCCTACTGTTGACCTTCCTTGGATCAGTCCTTGCCACACCACCTAGCTTCCCAATTGTGTCTGCCCTACACAAGCAGGTTTGCAGCCACAGAAAGCTTGATAGAACATCTGACCTAGCCTCACTTCTCAGCCTCATTCCAGTCTCCAAGCCCTGCTCCTTGGACTCCCTATTTCCCAGGCCTTGTTCCTGTCTCCAGGATTGATTAATTATTATTATTATTATCAGCAAGCATTTATATAGCACCAGCAATGTACCTGGCGCTTTACAAAGTAATGGAATCAAAATGGTCTTTACCCTAGGGCTTACAATCGGAGACAGGGGGGTGGGGGCAGATGATGGAAGGGAAACCGAGGGAGAGACAAGGGGTGTAACATTCATTAAGATGCGAGGTCCCAGGTGGACATACTTGGTTTGGTTACATCGAGAATGATGGCTGGCTAGTCCATGTGGTGAGGATATGAGTAATAGGGGAGGGAAACCGGTAGAATCCAGTATCAGATAATGCCGGTATTGGGTGTACCGGCATTATCGGATTCGGCCCGGTAATCCGGTCCCGGTACCGGATTCCGGGGTGCCGGATTTTTTTGCATTGCAGCCATTTAAAAATGGCTGCAATGTAAAAAAGTTTAAATCCCCAGCCAAATAGTTTTTTAAAAGAAAAACCCTCCCCGAGTCCAGGCTGCGCGGGTGGAAGGGGGGACACCCCCCACCCACCCTGCCCAGCCTGGCTTTTTGTTTTAAAAAAAGAACAGACCCGGACCCGAAGGCGGAGGCGAGCCCACCCCCCCCAGCACCAGCGGCCGCGGCGTCCCCGCAGCCGC
>QEPC01004073.1:2763538-2780646 GCA_003113815.1 Sphenodon punctatus | reverse complement strand
GGGAGGGGGAGGGATATTTCATTGGTTTCAATGGGGACACAGCGCCCCATTGAAACCAATGGATTAAATCCGGTACCGGTATACCGGATTTAATCCGGGAATCCGGTTTTCCCAGAACCGGTAACCGGTAAAATCCGGTAGCCGGTAATGGGTCCGGGGCCCGCCCCTAATGAGTACACAGACCTCAGGTAACCGATTGTACTGCATGGAAGGTATCAGCAGGAGTTAGGTGAGGTCCGGGAGCAAGGAGTCAGGGAGGGCAGAGCGGAAGAGGTGCGTCTTGAGGAGGGATTTGAAGGTACGAAGGGAGGGGGCGAGGTGGATGTGGACAGGGAGGGAGTTCCAGGCATGGGGGGCAGCTAGGGGCAAAGGCGGTTAGGGGAGCAGGGGAGATGTGGGAGGGCAAGAGAGGGGACAGAGGAGGAGCGGAGTTCACAGTCTGAAGTACAGAGGGAAATTAGCGCAGAGAGGTAGGGTGGAGCAAGGTTGTGAAGAGCTTTATAGCTGAAGACAAGGAGCTTGTGCAGGATTCGTTCAGGAAGGGGGAGTCACTGAAGAGAGGAGAGGAAGGGCTGCATGTAGTCGAAGCGACGGGTGAGGTGGATGACCCTGGCAGTAGCGTTTTGGACGGAGATAAGGGGAGAAAGGTAAGAGCAGGAGAGGCCAGTGAGAAGGAGGTTACAGTAATTGAGGCGAGAGATGACCAGGGCATGAACAAGGGTTTTGGCAGAGGAGACAGAGAGAAAAGGGCGAACCTTAGCAATGTTATGGAGGAAGAAGCGACAGGATTTGGTGATAGTCAATGTAGGGTTTTTTAAAAAGTGGTGAGTCAAAGATGAAGCCTAGGCTACGGGCTTGGGGAACGGGAAGGATAGTGACTCCATTGATAAGGATCTACAGGGAGGAGAGAGAGGAAGGATGAGGGTGTGTGTGTAATATAAAGGAATTCAGTTTTAGCCATGTTGAATTTGAGTTGACATTGAGACATCGAGGTAGAGATATCAGAGAGACAGAGGGCGTGGCGGAATGGATGTGGCAGAGCAGACTGAAGCTCCACCCCGATAAGACGGAGATGATGGTGGTGGTGATGGTGGTGGGGAGAGTGAGGGAGGTGTCGGCCCCCCTCATTAGAGGGGTTTGCCCTCCTATAGCTCAGCAGGTTCGGAGTCTGGGGGTGATATTGGACGCAGATCTCTGCCTGGAGCGACAGGTGGAGGTGGTGGCGAAGGCCGCCTTCTGCCAGTTATATCTGGTGCGGAGGCTGCGCCCGTACGTCTCCGACCCGGACCTGGCCTCCCTCGTCCATGCCTTCATCACCTCGAAGCTGGACTACTGCAATGTGCTCTACATTGGGCTGCCCCTGTTCCTGGTTCAGAGGCTGCAGCTAGTGCAGAATGCGACGGCCCGGCTCCTGTTGGGGACAGGTCATCGGGAGCACATAACACCTGTGCTCCAGACTCTGCACTGGCTGCCAATAGCGAGCTGTGCCAGACTCAGGGTATTGGTATTGATCTATAAGGCCCTTCACAGTCTGGGCCCCTCATACCTCAGGGACCGCCTTGCCCTCCGCACCCCAGAGTGGCTCCTTCAGTCTGCCGGGGGTGCCTTCTTGGAGGTCCCCCATGTTAAGCAGGGGGCCAACAATAGACAGGGCATTCTTGGTGGCCGGGCCAGGCCGCACCTTTGGAATTCCCTCCCGGAGGAAGCTCACCTGGCCCCAAGCCTTTTAACATTCTGGCGAGTTTGTAAAACCTGGCTGTTTGCGGAGGGCGTGTTAGGGTTTTTTATCTCCTTCCCACCCTTATTTATTGTTGTCCTAGCCCTGTTTTAATGGTTTCTAATACTATGATTGTTTTCATTCTTATGTGTTTGTATTGTTTATATTTTTGAAACTGTTAGCTGCCCCGAGCTGTTTGCAGGAGGGGTGGGATATAAATGGATAAATAAAATAAATAAATAATATAATCAGATGTGACATACTTACAGGAGGTAGAATGACAAACTACCTCAGTAATTTACCTTTAAAAAGGGAAACTATGCAAAAATGAGGAAATTAGTTAGAGGGAAACTAAGAGGCCTCTGCCTCTCTCTCCCTCATTTCCCCTGGCCGAGGCCCGAGTGTGTGACAGGCAGAGGGGCGGGGGGGGGGAACGGAGTGTGGGAGAGGCGAGGTCTCTGCCTCTTCCTCACTCCTGCTGCCTCCCTGCCGACCCGATTTTTTTTTTTTTTTTAAATCAAACTCAAACCGACCCACAGGGCCCTGGGCAGCCGCCCCTAGGTGCCCCACGGTAAGGCCGGCCCTGATGACCAGGGGGTAAGAGGGGTACTCTGGGAGATAGCAGCCATTGTAGAGAGGCTCAATTAATTCTTTGCTTCCATCTTCACTGCAGAGGCTGTTAGGGGAGATACCCACACCGGAACTGTTTTGGTGATCAATCAGAACTGTCACAAATCAATGTGACTTGAAAAGGTTCTAGAGCAAATTGACAAATTAAATAGTAACAAATCACCAGAACTAGATGGTATTAAGGTTTTCACTCTAGAGCTCTGAAGGAACTCAAGTATGAAATTGCAGACCTACTACTGATAATTTGTAACCTCATCGCTAAAATCTGCCACTGTACCGGAAGACAGGAGGGTAGCGAATGTAATGCTGATACTTAAAAAGGATTCCAAAGAGAATTCTGAAAATTAGAGACCAGTGAGTCCAAGGCTGGTGTCAGCAAAATGGGTGGAAATAGTTAAGAACAGAATTACTGGGTGTATTGATAAACACAGCATAATTTTATTTATTTTATTTTATAAAATCATTTGCTACCCTGCCCTTCCCGCTCCAAGCATCCCAGGGCAGCTTAATATGTTAACACACATAAAATCAGTAAAGCCAAACAATATGATAAAAAGAGAAGGTACAGAACCACCACCCCCTACACCCCATCTCCCTCGCCAAAAGCCAGGCAGGACAGTCAGGTTTTACACATACAATGGAAGGAGGAGAGATCCGGGGCCACCTCGGCCTCCACTGGGAGAGAGTTCCACAGTCTAGGTGCAGCCACTGAGAACACCCTCTCTATAGTGGCCCCCCAGCCCACATGGGGGACCTCAAGAAGGGCACTCCCAGCAGACCACAGAGACCGCTCCAGAGCATGAAGTTGGGCAGTCCCACAGGTAAGTTGGGCCAAGGCTGTATAGGGCTTTATAGGTCAAAACCAATACCCTGAATCAAGCCCAGAAGACTATAGGCAGCCAGTGCAGAGCACGGAGCACCGGTATAATGTGCTTACGGCAACTCGTCCCGATAAGGAGATGGGCCACTGCATTTCTGCACTAGCTGCAGTCTCTGGACCGTCACCATAGGTAGCCCCACATAGAGCATGTTGCAATAGTCCAATCTCGAGGTAATGAAAGCATGGATGATGGTGGCCAGGTCACCATCTGAAACATACGTCCGAAGTGGTTGCACCCGATGTAATTAACGAAACACATTCCTCGCCACAGCCCCCACCTGGGAATCCAGGTGGAGCTCTGAATTCAGGAGCACGCCCAGACTATGGACCTAGGATACCAGCGGAGGGCAGTTCCCATCAATGATGGGAGCCACCACCACATCCACTGCCCTCCCCACCATCATCACCTCCATCTTGTTGGTATTCAACTTCAGTTGGCTTGTCCTCATCCAATCCCCAACAGCTGCCAGACATCGGGTAAGCACCGAGACTGCCGGGTCTGGGTCAGATGAAAATGAAAAGGTCGAGTTGGGTGTCATCAGCATATTGACGACAACGCAACCCATGCTGTCTCACGACCTTGCCAAGTGACTGAATATACATGTTGAACAAGAGTGGGAACAGAACAGAACCTTGTGGGACACCACACGTGAGGTCCTGTGGAGATGAAGAACAATCCCCGAGCACCACATGTTGAGTCCTCCTGGCTAGGAAAGAGCAGAATGAGTCAAGGACAATCCTGCCACTCCAGCTCGATCCTGCAAGCGAGTCACCAACATCTCATGGTCAATGGTATCAAAAGCAGCTGACAGATATAACAAAATTAGCAGGGTCAACTGACCCTGATTTAATTCACGGCAAAGGTTGTCGACCAAGGCCACAAGCACGGACAAAAACTGGACTGAGAGGGATCCAGATAACCAGTATGATCTAGGTGTCCCTGCAGCTGCTGGGCCACAACCCGCTCAATAACCTTCCCTAAAATAAAAAGGGAAGGTTAGAGACTGGCTAATAACTGACATGGGAATCAGCATCAAGTGATGATTTTTTTAGCACAGGCCGCACCACCGCCTCTTTGAAGCAGTACGGCATGCTGCCCTCCCGAAGGGAGGCATTGATCACCTCCACCAGCAACGGCTCCACCATTTCCCAGCTGGCCTTAACCAGCCAGGATGGGCATGGGTCAAGTTCACAAAAGGTGGCCCTAACAGCCACAAGGGCATCCCCCATCTCGGCGGACAACACCAATTGAAATTGATCGCACGAAACCGGACAAGGCGGGGCTTCCACAACCTCTGGTTCACCCACTGCAATAAGTGCAGCATCGAAGTTGTGGTGAATCTGAACAATTTTATCTGCAAAATAATCACCAAATAAGTCACAGCGGGTATTAGATAACTCCGATTCCAGGCCGAGGAAGAAAGGACTGACCAATCCTCTCACTCCCTGGAAAAGCTCTGCTGGACAAAATTTTGCAGAGCCTATATGGGCAGCAAAGAGGGAAGAGTCAACTGGATTTAGTAAAGGAAAGCCACCCTTTACTAAAGGGTGACTTTAGGGTTATTTACAACCTCACTAATCTATTGGAATTTTCTGAGGGTGTAAATAAGCATGTGTATAAGGGTAAGTCATTCGGTATAGTGTCTCTGGCTTTTCAGAAGACATTTGGTAAGGTCCCTCATGAGAGACTATTGAGGAAATTAAATGGCCATGTCCATGATAGGCAATGTCCTATTGTGGATTGGTAACTAATTATTAATCAAAGATTAAAAGGATAGGAAGCCAAGAGTAGGACTAAGTGGTCAGTTTTTACAATGGAGAGTAGTGCAGTGCCCCAGCGATCTGTATTGAGGCCAGTGTTATTTAATATTTATTAATGACCTAGAAAATTGAGTAAAAAGTGAGGTGATCAAATTTGCAGATAAAGTTATTCAAGGTAGTTAAACCTCAAGAAGACTATGAAGAATTGAAGGAGGATCTTGCGAGACTGGATGACTGGGCATATAAATGGCAAATGAAATTTAATGTTGGCAAGTGGAAAGTGATAGGAGAAAGGGAAAAATAATCCAATCTATATGTAATCAATGCTGGGTTCTAAATTAGGAGTTACTACTCAGGAAAAGGATCTTAGGAGTCATTGATTGCAATCCCAAAGCCCCTCCGTGCAGTATCCGTGTGGCACAATGTACTCTCAATGGTCGTGCACACGGGTTGCGTGTGGTGTACACAGGGCATAAGACCTGTCCCACCATGAACAATACATTGAAATCCTCACGTTCATTGCAACATTGGCCAAAAAAGCAGACAGAATGTTAGGAAGTATTCAGAAAGGAATAAGAGAATAAAACTGAAAATGTCAATGTCTCTATATAAAACTATGGTGTGACCGCACCTTGAGTATTGGGTGCAGTTCAGGTTGCCCCATCTCAAAAATAAATAAATGAGAGAGCTAGAAAAGGTACAGAGAAGGGCAACAAAAATGATTTATTTATTTATTCACATTTATACCCCGCCCCTCCTGAAACAGCTCGGGGCGGTTAAAGGGTATGGAACAGCTCCCGTACGAAGAGAGGCTTGATAGGTTAATGCTCCTCAGCTTGGAGAAGAGATGACAGAGGGGATATGATGAAAGTTTATACAATTATTAGTAGTGTTTCAAGAGTAAATAGGGAATGGTTATTTACGCTCCCAAGTAGTACTAGACTCTATGAAACTAACTGGTAGCTGATTTAAAACAAATAAAGTGTTATTTCACTCAACACCCAACTTGTGGGATTTGTTGCCCGAGGATTTGGTCAAGGCTAATATTATAACTGGGTTTAAAAAAAGGATTGTATAAGTTCTTGGAGAATAGGTCCATTAACAGCTATTGGCCAAGTAGGTTTTGGAGATGTAACTTCTTACTATTGGAAGCTGGGAGTGGACAACAGGGAATGGGTTGCCCATTGACACCTGTTGGGTACTTATCCCAAGCGACCGAGATTGGCCACTGTTGGAGACATGATGCTGGTCTCGATGGACCAATGGTCTGATGCAGCATGGTGCTTCTTTGGTTCTCTAGCCCAAGGGCTCAGGGAAGGTAAACAGGGCAAAACCCCATAAATCTTGTATAAAAACCCATGTCCCCACCTGCCAAATGCCCAACCAAATAAAAGTGGGTTTTTTTGCAGTTTTGAAATGTGTTTTTGAGGGTGATGGTAGACTGGAAGGCAGTGTATTAAAACATGGTATTTACTCTCCAGCATTGTACAAGTGTCATGATGGACTGGGATCTGGAATGGATCACAGTTTGCAACTCAAACTCTCTGTTGTGCATGGTCTGCAAACATACTTGGTTCTAGTTTCACCTAGCAGCTGTGGTATCAGAGCAATATATGAATGCCTACAAGCTATGCATGACCCTACCTCTGTCTTATGTATTTTCAGACTTGGTCTTATCCTCAGGAGCCCTTGTCTGATTTATCTATTACAAGAGGGTAATTTAACAGCAAACGAAATACTTGAATGCCTTTAAAGCCTCTCTTTCCCAACTTCGTTCTCCGTCCTCTGTTAATTCCTAGTTCCTGAAGCAGGATCCGATGAACCGACAGGATGAAAGATAGGGGACATGGACTGAAGTGCAGAGTTTTCACTGGAGAGTGGCATTAGGCTTTTGGCCAGTCAAAATTAATGTAATTTAATGAGCTCGTTGTTGGTAAATGAACCAGTTGTCTGAGAAACAACATCCATAATAATAATGTTCATTTGATTTAAGTAACAGGCCATTGTGCAACCAGGATGATGGTCCGTGCCAAAGCTGCTTTTAAGGGGAGGGGGAAGAAAAAAGGAAAAGCTAATTATTGGCAAGCATGGGTCCTAGTTCACAGCTGCTGCAGAACGCAGTTTTATGCATATTACAGCAACTAACTTGCAGCAGGCAGGCAATAATTATAGTATTTACCATTCATTAAATATGCCAAAAACAGGACCTGTCAGCTGAAAATCCTCTTAACCTGCTCTCTTTCTGCATCCATTGTCCTTGCAAGCAAGTCAGGGCATAAAAGGACAGGAAAGCATTGGCCACTTTGACCATATGGAAATACATATTATGATTAGCCTTATTTACTTAGGGTTACATCGTCTCATTTTTAGGATTCTTTGTTCTTAACTTGGTATATTTAAATAGTGATTTATGCTCCTGTAGGTTTTCATTTTCTTTGCACTCTGCTTTTCTCAGCCGTCAGGCGAAGCTAAGGTAACATGTCACGATCACACTCCATACCCACAGCTGGAGCCTATGCCAGAAGCAGGCTCATGGCGAGGGAGACAAGTTGGGTTACAGGACTGATTCAAGCCACGGCTGTGGTGAGAAAGGCTGAAATCCTATTGCACACATTGAAAAGAAAGTCACGACCAAGTACCCTGTAACGTTCATGTTGTATTATCAAATGAATGTATTATCAGGGTCATTTTACACCATTTCCACTGCCGCAAACGCACATGCTCCTGTTAGTTTATAGGACAGCAATGAAAATAATGAATTTCCTTGAGTTGTGGAGAAGTTTTAGGTATTTTTTTTTTTCAGGCAGCAGCTTCTATACTTCATTTGCTTGTCAACTAACTGTGTATTGCACTGGATGGCAGCAACTCAGCAATCATTGATAACACTAATACATTGTTGCCTAAAGCTTCTTTCTGGTTTATTCCTGCCCTGCATAACAGAAGACAATTGCATGAAGCCTTGGGACATAGCAGCAGCTTAGCCAAAGATGAGGGAGATAAAGCTCTTCAGAGGAACATTATACTTCATTTTTACTTTGGAATGAATGCAAGCAGAAGCAGATGAGCAAGACTGCTGGTTGATCTAAGAGACTGAAGACGGAATAACCCACCTAAAAGACCTAACACGGTGGTGTTAGGTAACGGCAAAGTAGTCTGTCACGGGTTGGAGGTCCGCACCCCCACTTTGAGTGACTCAGTTTCCCTCAAGTACAGCCCACTTGAACCAGTTTTTCTCTCTGGCTGATTCAAGCCTGCCACAGGGACAACTCCTTTGTCACTCAAGGGCCCGATCCTTCCCGTTTACAGACTCTTTACTCTCTGGGTTCGCAAGAGCTTGAGAACTCATGTTGCTGACTTGTGTTCCAATGTTAGACACAGACGCTTCTTCATAAAGATAAGTAGTAAGTTTATTGATTACATAAGCAAGATAGTTGATAGAGTGGTTACTAGAAATCAAAGGTAAATATAACGCATTCCTGATCTATACTGGTTGAGTTCCTAAATAAGCATCTTACCCTACAAAGGTCCATCAGTTCCTCTCAGTCCTTGGTGTAAGCGACTGGGCCTTCTCCTTAGAGTTGCTAGAGACCAAAGTCCTGTCTCTCAGTTCATGGTTTCCAGCCTTGCTGGCTGCAAGATGGTGAGTGAGTTCCTGATAGTCCCTCCCCCCTCTGGGGTACAACTCCTTATATCCCCAGGAGGAAACTTCTATCTTCTTGAGGCTTCTAGAATTCCTTTTGTTCCCTTTATCAGCTCTTCTGTCTCTCTTTCACGTAGGCAATGGCTGCCTGCATTAGCATATTAAATGTCTCTGGCCATCCATCTGGGGGGAATCAACAAACTGTCTTTCCATTTCCTGGGGCTTAGTCACGTGTCACAGCTCTGATTTGGGTTTTACAGTTCTCAATTGTAATATTACATACATGTGGAACCTTTTGCTTTACATATTTACCAGACTTGTAGTCTACATGTAGGCCCATGTTACACGTGTGTGTCCCTATGTTCCTCTGTGACAGTCTATGGTTGGCAATTATTTACCCTATTCAAATTCTGTACACACTAAGCATGCCAGGTTTTTATATGCTAGTAATTGAAATGCACAATGTCACGCAACTGAGTTCTCCCTTAAAGGGTAGGACTGCACATTTCTACATAGCCAATTTTTGCTACATGTAGCAAAATCTCTTCTGTCCATTATTTTCCGTTGGGTGCTAAAGATACCAGCTGTAGTTTATTGAGGAAATGTTGCTAGCTGATCTTGTCTGAGCACATATGCAGGGCATCTTCCTAAAATGACCATGATCTATGCCTAATAATTCCATAGTAATTGAGAGCTGGAGTAGCCTGGTGTATCAGATGTTGGACTTGGACATTGGAGATCAGGGTAAAACCATGTTAGTTATGGGTGGCTTTGGGAAAGTCCCCTCTTAACCTCGGTTTCCCCATCTGAAAAATAGGAACAGTGACCTACTTCACATGGTTGTTCCGAGGGTGAACAAGATAAGGATTGTAAAGCACTTTGGACACTGAAATAGCTCTATGAATGATAAATACAATAGTAACCACTACAAGCAGGCTTTGTCCATGTGTAATTAGCAAGTTCCAAACATTTAACCAAATAAATAGAATCATGGGGTGGTGGTGGGAGGGAATGCACACAAAAGACGACAAATCCTCTGCGTCTCTGACCTGAGCCACATTAGGAGCCAAATAGCCTGGATCTCCCTTCCCTACATGGGGCAGGTGGCCTTAGGGAAGGCCTGGCTAGTACACGTGCAGCTGGCACAAAGGAGCACCTGTAGTCCTAATTTATAGGGGATCAGCAAGATACCCGACTTCTGATCACTCTTCTCTGGCATCAGCACAGCTGGGCATTAACTGGAGGCCTCTCAGAGGCTTAATCACTGCAGCATCTGAGCACCATAAGAGGTGGAAGGAGTTTCTAAAAAATAACCTAATCTGATAACATAATTCTGACTTGGTTTATAGCCCTCCCTAGCCCAGAAATGGCTCAGGGCAGCTTACAACAACCTAAACCACGTTCGTCAATAGAGTGCGTGTGTGTATATATATTTATTCTTTGAGTGGAACATCCGTCACCAATGGTATGAGTCTTCTTTGGCATTTCTGGTCTCTGAAAGCAAAACTTTCCAGAATCCAAGGAAATATCGAGTCTTGAGTTCTTGTTTCAGTTTGAGTTGTCCACGAAGGTAAGTTAGCATTATTAAGGTTAATCTATACAACTCCACAAATAGTTGTAGACTGGTACTCTTACGATATAGCAACATTAAATCAATACTTTTACCTTGTGGAAGTCAGTTATGCCAGTTCAGTACTATTTGAATGCATTTTATGTTGTACAATTTAGTCTCTATAGCTAGTAAACAATTGCCTTTCGCTATTACAGTGAAAGTAGCATTGCTAGACAGGCAAGTGTTTTTCTAAGACTCACTGAAAAATAGTTTTTAAAAGAGGTCTCTTTAAACAATTTTGCCTATTGGATGTCCTTCAACATTCTTCAGAATAGCAATTCTCACACCAGAAGTAAAGAGAGCCAAACAAACAAGAAGTTCTGTTCTGTCTAGTGAGAGGAGGTTGCCTTAAATGTTGTAGTGATATGGATACAGCACTTTGGAGGATCAGAGTCCAGGGAAAGCTCTTTATGAGATAAGATGCAGTCCATTTTAAAATAGATTAAGTAAATGCAGCACATGCCTTAAAACTTTAAAATTAAAAAAAATATATATTTAAGCCCATTTCTAACTAATATTGGATTTATCAGTAATGCCAGTTTACAGCAGTTGACTCCTAAAAATCTGTCACCATTTCTAGAGCCAGCTGCAAATATACAAGCAAGTGGCATGTGCTTACAAGGTCTATGGCAGATGAAAGTTGCTTGAATTTATACTTCTCATTCTCAGACAACAAAGAATGTGGCATTTTTAAACCTGCCTCTTCTTTGTCTTGGGCAGCCTGCCCCTTATCTTGTTGCCTATTAACATGTGCTAGTGTTTTGCAATGACACGCGGTAGGCGGTCTAGCTGCCAGGTTATTGCAAGCTGTATCACTATGCCAAGGATGACTTCAGTAACCTAGCCCAGCTCAAGAAGGCTGCGTTTTCTTATTTCCGCCCCCTAGGGGAAAGAAACGGGCAGGAATAAATTAAAAGGGAAACTCAAATTGTTGTGCAGCTACTGCTACATTTCTAGGGAGGAGTGCCAAAGAACTCTGTTCAGAAGGTATTTGTTTCCTGGAAAAGAATTTACATATACCGGTACTTAAATGTAGGAATGCTTTTTAAAAAAAGAAAATCATTAAATCTGTCTTGGTGGAAAAGTGCTCTGATCTGCTTTACTTTTGAGATGCTTACAGATACTTAAAGACCCCGAGACGGAAACCCATCTATACTCCTTCTAAAACCTTCTCCAAAATAGGTTTATAGCAATTTCTCTCAAGCCAGCTAGCATTAGCAGATGGTTACAGAAATTCAAATTTATCTTCACTAGCACTTGAAGTGTTCCCGTTCAATTGTTTGAACTCTGCGTAAGGCTCTAACTGGTATAACAGAAAGGCCACGAGCGAAATGGATGTGCTTTAGCCAGCTTCTTTGGGTGTTTTCAGACAAGCACCTCCCCACCCATCACCCGATCATCATGCACATTGCAGGGCCGCATTGGCACCCTATGCAGCTCTGAGTGCCATGGCAGGGGGGTGCTATATAAAAATAAAAACGGTAAGTTAATGGGTGGGGAGGCATTTGTCTAAAGAACTCCTTTTGTTCTGTCAGTTACATTTTATTTAAAGAATTTTGTATCCCGCTCCTCCTGCCACAGGCAGCCCAGAGCGGCTAACAATAAAATATAAAATACCGGAAAACAAGTTAAAACATATCATAAAAATCATAACAATCCCCAATCCCTCCACCCCGCCCTTACCCCTCTCCCTACACCTGACGAACAGTCAGGTTTTACAATTCCTATGAAAGGCCGGGATGTCCAGGGCCAGACGGGCCCCCGCCAGGAGGGAATTCCAGAGGTGCGGCGACCGAGAACGCTCTATTTTGCGTGGCCCCCCGAGAAACCTCCAACACGGCGCCCCCGGATGACTGCAGGGGCCAGTCTAGAACCCGGGGAGTGAGGCGATCTCGCAAATAAGCAGGGCCCAGGCCGTGTAAGGCTTTATAGGTCCAAACCATCACTTTGAATCGAGCCCGGAAGACTATTGGCAGCCAGTGCAGAGATCGGAGCACTGGTGTAATGTGCTCCCGGCGGCCCACTCCACCAAGAGCCGGGCCGCCACATTCTGCACCAGCTGCAGCTTCCGAGCCGTCACCATAGGTAGCCCCACGTAGAGTGTGTTACAGTAGTTTAACCAAAAGGTAATAAAAGCATGGATGATCGTGGCCAGGTCAGGAACCGAAACTAGTGGCCAAAGCTGTTGCACCAGATGTAACTGGCGAAAGGCACTCCTCGCCACAGCCTCCACCTGGAGATCCAGGCGGAGCTATGCATCTGTCAACTGGGGAACGGCTTTTCCAGTAATCTTGATTCTTATTTCATGGAACAAGTTTTCTTTTTTCCATAGTGAAAATATCAGTAGTTACATTTATGAGAATGGCATTGCATTACTGAGTAAATAACAAAGAATCTGATGTGAAGTCAGCTGGAAAAAAATATATTGGGGCAATGAAAATCTTTTGTGAAACTTCTCTCAGTGACCACCTTTTTACTCCATGGAGCTACTTTAGTAGTCTGTTGAGTGGGAGTACAGAGTGGCAACCCACTGTTTCCATTACATCATTCTGGGAGGCCGGCAGGTGATTTTGGCTTGAAGAATCTAGAACAAGCTACAAAGCGAAGTTACCAGTTAAATTGCAGGAATGCACAACTTGGTGGTTCCCAAACGTTTGCTTGTGTGATGACTTAAATCATGGGACCCCTCCTAGCAAGTAAGGGTGCCGAGTATAGGCAATAGAGACAAAGGAGTGTAATATAAATAAACGATATCACTATACTCCTTTGTCTCTGTTGTCCTCACAGCAAGACTAAAATGCCAAGTATATCAAATACCTGTCGGGATCATGACTCCACTCAGACGCAACTCTTAGCATCCTCACCCACAGCCTGAAAACCTCTAGTGTAACTCCTTTATAGAAACTTACAATGTATTTAGCAAAGCCCGGGCGAGCCAAATGCATTAACATTGAAACTCTAAGACATTAGCATGTTCATGTTTAAATGTACCCTCCCGTGTGTAACCCCACTTTTGAAATGTGACCAAACCCCAGCCAGATTGACAGAGGAATGCCCATTCCACAGTAGCAAGCTGGCAAGAGAGGGGAAGCAGTGGGAGGCAAGAGCTCATAGAAGGAAGAACCAATGATTTGGGAGCTTGTGGGAATGAAGCAGAAGTTCTCCTTGGGGGTTAGGAAATAGAAGCAGCAACAAGCTCATCCTGAATTTAGGGCATGGATCCAGCGTGGGATCCATTATTTTGTGTTAAAAAGCAACCAAGCAAGTTCTGTATTACATTCCTTCTCAGGACTGTAGCAACTACACAGACCAGTAAGACTGTGCTCTTGAGGTTGATATCAAGTGTCAAAGCTCCTAATAAACTAGACCCAATTTTTCAATGGCATGCTTCTTATCCTCTCTCATAAGAGATAGCACACCACTCACAGCATTGTCACATTTCAAAGTGAGAGCCTAGTCCCAGGAAAGCAAAACAAGCACTTGGCCACAAGTATCTTCTCAGACCACCACCTTACAATACTTCCCATGCTTCGTTCCTGCGAAGTAGATCACTACACTAAAGTAAGCTGAGAGGAAATCCGAAAGCAACACCCTGTAACGGAGGTTTATTCATTGCACTTCCAGCACTGAAAAATAGTTAGAGACGGTCTCTATGGTCGTTTGTTTTGTTTTAAACAACAATCCCACACTGAGACATTCAATTTCTTTATTTTTTATTTGACAAGCAGCAGTATCATGTTCATCCTATTTTTTTTTTTACATTTTAATGTAGATACAATTATTAGTTTATCTGTCATATTACAATATTTAGTTTTGTTTAACTTTGTCTTTTAAGATACATTAAAAAAACATCAACTGCAAACGTGAAGGGGGAAAGAAAGCATGGTACGCAACCAAATTTCCACATTTCAGCAATACTTCACTCATTCTTTTAGTAAAGTTTTAAAAAATGTCAGAATGACATGAGCTTGAAATATCTATAGGCATTTTCTTTGACGCTCATGACGTGGCACTGGTGATGTTGTAAACAGCAGAAAAACAGGGGCTGCCAAGTGACCAATTATGGAGGCACAGGCCTGCTTCTTCCCACAGGAACACACCAAACAGTGACAGCAATGATCTCCTTGCACTCAGACCTGCAGTATAGCATCATGCTACATAGCTGTATTCATCTGCTGAGGCCTGGCTTCGCTCAATGTATTGTTTATCTATCAGGACTTCAATACACTTCTTAATCATGCTGATACTTGGGTTAAACCTAGCTCTTGACTGGCTAATTACCTGCGGAAGAGAGAAAAAACACTTCATGCACTACATAGCTTTTCACATCAGCTATAAATGCTTCAAAGCAATCCCAATATCTCCCCTTATAATGGGGTGCAGCACTAAATATTTATTGAACAAACGTTCATCTCTTGATTGTATATATTTAGACTTTGGGTGATTTCAGACGTTACAGCCGGGCGCTTTCACCACGGGCCGTGGTGTGGTTCGGACCACGGCCGGGGGTGAAGGGGGGAGCCAACAGACTTCCCCCCCCTCGCCCCTGGCTGTCAGTACCGTCGAACCACGGCCCGTGGTGAAAGTGCCCGGCTGTAACATCTAAAGGGGTACCCCACTCCTAGAGAGGACGGGGCCACACGACGCAGCGTGCTGCCGCACGGCCCCACCCCCTGCACTTCCTGGCCGCCCGCCCTCCCCGAGACAGGCAACCGCAGCGGCCTATCCAGCCGCTGCCGCCCAGACCCCGGTGGAGGTAAGGTAACAGACATTACTTTTCCTTCACCGTGTTCTGGATTCCCCCTAACCATGCTTCATTCGCCGCCGTGGTGCAGGAGAACAAAGCATGGTTAGATTCACCGCAGGGGGGGGGGGGTTGACTGAGGTGAACATCTGGATGTGCACAAACAGACAGTCACCTCTGTTCACCACCCCCGCGGTTGACTGAGGTGATTTCAGACAAACGTAAAGTCTGAAATCACCCTCAGTCTCAGATATATTGTTAAGTCTAGTTTTACATTCAGTGCAAACTACTATGGTCTTGGTTGGACTCTACAGTATTTGCTTAACATCTTGTAGCTAGGAAATTTAGGTCTGAAAAATTCTGAGAAGTAGGCCCATTTCAGCCTTTGAATTGCCCTGTGGGCAGGAGGGGCGGGATATAAATTTTAAATAAAATAAAAAAATAAAATAAAAGACAGGTCAGTTTAAAATTATCAGTTTTTGGTTCTGTGCTGAAAGATGTTTATTAAACATGTTCTTTATCATCTATTTGTTGGCTGTACGCATGAAAAACCCTGTTTTCTTGGTTCCTATGTTAAAATAGATCAGTGCTTTTAACCTGTTCACTTTTAGGATATATGTATGTGGGTTTTTGGACCCCAAATAGTGGGTGTTTTGTTAAGTGGGTAATGGTATGGAAAAAGAAGCCATAGCCTTTAAACCAGGTGACATAATTTAGACATATTGTTTGCTGAAAGCAATACTGGATCAAATGGACTGCCCAAGAATTGCCCAGCTGAGAGAGGGATTCCTTATAGAGTCTACTTATGTTTAAGATTTACTTTTCCATCCTAACTATGGATAAAATCCATCACAGATTTAAAGTGTTCATGTTTCAGAATAGGCCATGGAATCCATTTTCCTTTCCTGTCTTGTGACCTATGGCACGCTGTACAACTGGCAGTAAACACTGGCTATCTTGTTATGGTTACGTGAAAGACCTTGCCCCAGCTAGGTTGTTTTGCTATTAGGAGGTCTGGAATGCAGTAAACAATGTAGTTGTTAGAAGATATTAATTAGAAGTTAATTCTAATTATAATATCACAATGGTATGTCGGCATAAGCACTGGTTTTCTAAAATGACTCTGGCTTTCTAAAAAGACTCTGTTCACCTGTTTGAATATAATATGTACTTGCTGTTTAATAACTTACTTGCCATTTGATTATAATTTGTTGGAATTTACTTGTTAGTTTCTTCATCTTCAGCATAGGCTTTTGATCTGTTCACCATCTGTTAACATTGGGTGAAAACAGACATGACGCTAACCACCCTTGGTGGTCATTTATGCATGTTTCAGGGCTGCATAGGGAACCAATACAGCCCTGCAACATGCATAAATAACCACCAAGGGTGGTTAATGTCTGTTTTCACCCACTGTATTTTAACTTTTTTGTTAATAATGTGACTTAGAATTGTCTACATTTTAACTGATATTAGGTGGCAGTATTGAAATAAGCAATACAAGCCTTAAGTTGGGGTCTGGCTTTATTGGGGAGACAAGGACTTATAGGGATTTAATTTGGCCTAAAAAGCAGTTGGTTTTTTGTCTGACTTTCAGGATAATTGGCACAAAGGAATTTGAAGAGACACTGATAACGTGTTTGTTTGGGACCCAAGGTCTTTTTGTAAGTTCGATCAAAATAGTTACATTACTCATAACATGTTTCCAGCTTATAATTAGACAGTAATATTGATAATAAAAAACAGCGTCACCCTGCGGAAAAAGGTGTTTGAATGTTTCAGTCATATCTTAATGCTGAAATAGGTTTAATTTTTAAGCTAAATAAGGGAGACTAGAGGTGGGAATACCGGTGAATCCGATAATGCCGGTACTGGGTGTACCGGCATTATCGGATTCAACCCGGTAAATCCGGTCCCGTTACTGGATTCCGGGTACCGGATTTTTTTACATTGCAGCCATTTAAATGAATGGCTGCAATATAAGTGCCACCAAAAAAGTAAAAAAAAAAACAACCCTCCCCGAGTCCAGGCTGCGCGGGTGGACACCCCCCCCACCCACCCTGGATTTTTGTTAAAAAAAAAGAGCCGCCCCCCCAGCACCAGCGGCCGCGGCGTCCCCGCAGC
>QEPC01004073.1:2731040-2763041 GCA_003113815.1 Sphenodon punctatus | reverse complement strand
GGGGGAGGAATTAATTGTATTTCATTGATTTCAATGGGGACACAGTGCCCCATTGAAATCAATGAAATAAAACCGGTACCGGATACCGGATTTAATCCGAGAATCCGGTTCTTTGAGAACCGGAAACCGGTAAATCCGGTAATTGCCCCGGGGTCCCACCCCTAGAGAGACATTGAGTGTGATGTATTTAATTAGTAAACTAAAGTTTATTTCAACCTAAAGTTTGGCTTCAAATTATACCTAAATACCCGCTTCAGATAAATAAGTAATTGTTCTTTTAAATTGTGTCTTAATGACTCAGAATCTTATAAAGCAATGTTGCTCTAAAACTTCCTTTCTAAATTAGGTAGAACCAAGGCAGATCTAACTTCTGTTTTTCAACACCTTCCTTAAAAGAATCCATATATGAAATTATGTATAATAGAATTTAATAAAACTTCAGTAAGGCTAATAGACTCCATTGGGTTTCATAGAGCTCCAGTGGAAATAAAAGACTATTAAAGTGGGACAAAGATCAAGACAGGTAAAAGGTTACCATGGTCTTGGTTCATAGAAGTAAGGAGGGGTGAAGTCAAAATAATCAATAAGAGTGGAGGAATGGAAACCAAAAAAAATCTCTCTCTAGTGTCATCACTTGGCAAGAAGCAAACCTCATTTTTATTGGAGAAGCCCTAACCTGCTGAACACTGATTGGAGGAACACATGGCAGCCAGACTGAAAGACACTCAGAAATCCTATAAAACTGGCAAGATACTGTTGACAAGAAGGGAAGATCTTGCTTGCTATGGAGACATGCTGAAAGGCAAAGGCCTGAGAGGACTTTGGGTTTTTTCTTTGCTTTAATTCTTTACTTTTCATGTTTTTTTTCTAAGTCTTTTCTTTTCCATTTTTAAAAAGTTATTTTTAAGCTTCTTAAGTTTTTACTTTTCTTTTCTTTTTAAAATTTCATTTCCCACTATTTCCAAGCCATTTTTGTTTTAATTTCTCTTTTGTTTTCTTTATTCTTTAAAAAAAAATAATTAATTCCCAGTTGGGATTTTCTAATCTTTTGCCCGAGAAAAGGGCAATTCCTACTTTTCTCTAATTTTTGTCCCTACTTGCCAACTTTACTTTTCTTTTAAAAAGCACTGTATTAGTCTCAGATGGGACTGTTTCCTTTCAATTTTTTTTTACTCAGCCTTGCGGTCAGAGTTCCCCAAGTGCTTCACTGTCTTTTTCCTCCCTTTTTGGAGCTTCCATTCTCCTTGCCTGTTGAGGGGCTATGCTTCTCAACCTCTAAATCAATTTTGTTTTATATTTTTCTTTATCTTTTATTTTTACTATTTTTACTTTAATTCTTACCAAGCCTCCAGCATAGCAGCAATTTAACATCTTATCTTCCTCAGCAGGACCCCACAGACCCTGAGCAACTTTTATGGGACCTGTGATATCTGTTTGGTGAGATCTACTCTCCAAGAATATATATTTTGTAATCAATAACCTTTTTTGTGTACTTCCATAGTGCTTTTATAGTAGTGTGTAAGCCAGTTTGGTAGGGTAATAAATTGTAGTATTTTAGTCATAATAATAGTCTATTGTGACTTTTTGGTGAGGAAATTTAAGCTTTCCGACGGGAATCCCTAACTCCATGGTGGAGCTAATTCCTGGGAAAATCTTGGGGTAACAAATTGGTGGAGAATGCGGGCAGTTCCCCCTAGTGGAGGGGCAAATAAATTTTTTTGGGGGGGTTATATTTTTTTAAAAAAATTAAATTTATAAGGAAAACACATTTTCTTTAGGGCAGGGAATAGGGAACCCTACTGTGTGGTGCTATAACCATAGGAGCTTAAATTGTTAGGATTTTTGAATTTTTAGAAGGTTTGAATTTTGGGGGTCCCATCTCTAATTTTTGGTAACCCAAAAGCAAATGTAACGCTGTTGGATTATACGGGCAATACCCCAAGGACATACAAGTGCCCCATAGCTTATTTGAGTGAATATTTTTCAGGCAACACCCAAAGGATATACAGGTGCCCCGTAGGTATTTCAACTGGATTCTGCAGGCAACAACCTAAGGATATACAGGTGCCCTGTGGGTTAGTTAAAATAATATTTTATGTGGACAACACCCTAAGGACATATGGGTATACTGTAAAAAAAACAAAAAAATCCCTTTAATTGGCAATATTGTGAACATTTTGGAATTAAAATATTTTTAAATTTTAGGATGTTTAAATTTCTGGATTTTGGACTCTGGGAGTTTTAAGTTTCAGGATTTTGAATTTGGGATTTAATTTTTTAAAAAAAATTTAGAGTCACAAAGGCTACAAGAGCATGCAAAAGTTTCCTGACAGGCCAGGGTCATAGCCTGCTTTTGTCTGTCAGTTTTACCACAACAAATATTAATCATGAACCCCACTAGTCTTGGGTCCAAGACTGGTGGTGAGGTGGGGTTTAACAAAACTCCACTTGACACTTCGGAAGCCTTAGAGGTATTCAGGGGCCATGGTACATTGGTTAAAGCAGAGACAATCTTTCATCCTTTTTATCCCTATTTATGGGTAGACAGGGACAGCACAAAACTAACTGCTGCATGGGATGTCTGGACTTCTGCTGAAAAACTCACAGGGAAGGTTCAGAGCCTGCAAGCAGAGGTGGCTACTCTGATATTGAAAAAAACAGGCTTTAGCAGAGATATTGCAGGAGTACCAAGCACATCCGTGTGACTTGGCTGCAGGGAGGATGGAAGCTAATTTATCAAAAAAATCTGCAAAAAGCAGGTTGCAGAAGCACAGGCAGGAATGGGAGCAATGGTGGGTTCTAACCAGGAGCAAAAGGATGAAGTTCACATTAGACTACAGGCTGGGTTACTGGCCACAAAGGGGTTGGTGGAAGCTATAAGCTTAAATGCTCCTTCACTGGATGACACCAGTGCTCAGCCTCCTATCTCTGACCTTTCCAGGGATATAGTGCAATTTAAGGAATCTGGCCCTGATTTGTGTCTGAAGTTATCAAAACCAGTCACTCGAATCATTATTTCAGTGCAAGAGGTAAATGCAGGCAATTGTGCAGGGGCTTCATTAAATGTGCAGGGGAATGCCCAAAGCCAGGATGAAGGCCAGGGTAGTAGGGGAGAACACAATGGTGGGTATGGTACCAGGGGAAGAGGATACGTAATGCGGAACGGACCTCTAGCTCTGTTCGGGCAGTTGTGTGAAGACAATTAGTGAAGGCAAGGGAGGATATGACTCAATGGGATGGAAGGCCTACTAGTAAAATGTTGGAATGAATAACACAGATAAGACAGAAAGAGGCAGCCCTTTCAGGGCCAGCGAGGATAATGCAAACTGGGGAAGGGAAACAAGAATAGAGAGGCCTGCTTACTCAAGGGTCACCCAAGTAGCAGCAGTTGTGCACTAGGACCTTTGGGAGGGCCCACTGTAAGGGCTGCTGTGGGGCACTGAGGCATTTAAAAATTCTAATTGGCACTAAAACATGTATAAATTCTAAGCGGCATTGAAGCATCCAGTAAAAATTGTAAAGTCAATTTTGTTATAATAATAAAAATTTAGTTCCCCAGGACTCACTGAAAAAGCAAGTTTGGGAACAATTAAAAAAACAATTAAAAAACAGGCATTTTTAAAATTAATATTAAATTTGATTAAAGTTCTCACGTTGGCCCCATTTGCCAAAGCTGAGATTTTTGAATATTTTGTGTCACAAAACATCAAAGGGTTGGACATGGCATGTGTATTACCTGTCTGAACTGGATCCCAGGTATATTGTTTTAGATGGTTTATAGTATGTTGTAGAAAGTTTGTGAAAAGTATGTGTGTAGAAGCTGAAAGCAGGATGATAAAAAAACAATTAAAAAAAACCAGGAATGGGATGAATAGTGGTTCAAGTGTAACCACATATAAATTAGAGAGGTATCTAGAAGGAAGTTCAACTTAAAAATAAATGTTGAATGAAAGGATGATTTAGCATTCCCTCTAGTAAAAATCCTCAGTATAAAAACGAGGAGCCTAGTTTTAAATACACCAGGCAGGTGTGGGTGGCAGTTACCATTTTGGCATATTGCCATCTACAGTCTACCTGGTTAGAACAGATGATTGTGAGTTAAATCAAGGGTATGTGAATGAAATGAAGGTAATGATGTACAAGGCCCTATCAGGAAAAAAAATCATATTGTTCTATGGCTATCAGTGGGAGTGTCTTAAACGTATAATGTTAATATGGAAAAGTATACCAGGACCTTTTCGTAGATTTACAATGTAAATGCATAATGCAGATTAATACAGGGGAAGAAAGCCCCTTTGTCTTTGTTTTTAAGGTGCCATACATCAGGACAGTCTCAGACAAAAAAATTGTCAAGTACTGTGTAAGACTTGCCTATTTGCTTATTAAATTGCTTCAATATTGTTATGTAACCATCAACAGTATTTGTAATTTGGATTTTGTAATGCTTGTATGTAATATTGCATTGTTGTAATGTGTGGTTAGCTTGGCCACGATCTGGGAAGGGGCTGGCAATGGCGGCGCTGCACATCTGCTTGCCAGCCCCATCTGGGAATCAGGCCCCAACCGCAGGACGGGGTAGGGTGCAGTGGCCTTATTGGCCGCTGCGCCCGTTCGTTGCCCTGTGGTAGGGCGGCTGAGGGAGTGTGGGGGCGGGGCTGAGCAGCCGCACATTGCACCGAGCAGCCCCGCTCCCTCCCCAAACCCTGTGGAAAAAGGTGTTTTATTGTTTCAATCATATCTTAATGCTGACTCTAACCAACTTTTATGAAATCTGCGATATCTGTTTGGTAAGATATATTCTCCAAGAATATATATTTTGTAATCAAATAACCTTTTTGCGTGCTTCCGTAGTGCTTTTATAGTAGTGTTTAAGTCACTTTGGCAGGGCAATAAATTGTAGTATTTTAGTCATTATAGTCTACTGTGACTTTTTGGTGAGGAAATTTAAGCTTTCCTACAGGGATCCCTAAAGCCATGGTGAAGCTAATTCCTGGAAAAATCTCAGAGTACCAATCTGAAAGTGTACACTTGAAGCGTTCATCTTTAAAAGTCAAGTAAACAAATTTCTTACCTGCACAACAATTTTAGATTGTATTTCCCCAGCCGCTGACGGCAAAGGGATCTCCAGGAGCAAGCAAGGATAGATTATAGGAAGATAATGGAAGTAGCACAGGAGGATCTAAGAACAAAAACTGGCTTGTCAAACCTTTATTTCCTTTTGGGACTGACTTTGTCCACAGCTGGGGACACATGATCTATGCCTATATTCCTACAAACATTGGAAGCAGTTCAGACTTGTTCAGAGGGCCTGGCCACACCCTTTCCACCCACATAATTGGTGACTGCTCATCAGTCTTGTCAGAACACTTATTAGTAGATTTAAGTTAGAAATTGTGTCTGTAGACCTACAAAGCTCTACATAATCTAAGACTGTTCTTAGTTTACGTAGATTTCATTGACTGCTTCCCATCTTCTCATCATGTTCTGCTCCAGTGGAGATATTAAGAGGTGTTGGAGCTGAAGCGTCCTTTACTAGGAGGAGCTTTCAGCTGTACCTTGGCAGTAAAAGCTTGCAATTAGAAACTCATCTCCTACTTGACCTGAAATAGTATGAACCCATTTACTTGCCAGACCCATCAGAATGGATGTGCAGGATGTATAGGCACTAGTTTGCTTATTATTTATGGTTGCAGCTTGCTATGAAGGAAACTTTAGCGTTTTACTGTCTGCATTAACTGATGCAACTTTATAGGATGGAGGTTTGTGACACCCAGGCTTTCTAAGTGATCTCAAACAGGTACTATACAGAATGTACGAGCTGTATCTTCTGTTATTGGGAGATGCTTTTGCAAGTCTTCTGGACTACTTTGAAAATCTCCAGTCACAATGAAAGATAAAATCTAGCTTTGGTAGGAGTTCCGTGACTGTTATGATGGTAGCAGAAGCCATTTTATTCACACGGTGAATAAAACAAGTATTAACAACTGTGCTTATCTGGTACCAGAGTGTAAAAGCTCTTTAGCGCTAGCGTACAGGGATACCTAAAGACTCTGATGGCCACAACTCTACAATCTCAAATAGGTAGATTAGATACCCTAACTTGTGAACCAACGTAACTCCAGTAAAATTCCCTCCAGTCTCATTAGCAAAGTATACATTACATCGAGAAGTTAAATTCTGAACTCCATTTTACCTCCTGAATCAGAGCATTATGTCGCAGCAATTTCCGTGCTTTCATGATACGAACTATAGCAGCTTGAAGGTACATTTTCCTATCTTCATCTACAGCACTTCTGGTCTGATCCATCTCCTGTAAGACAGAAAGCAGCATGGTGATACTGCAGATACACTGAAAGATCAATAAAGTTCATAAACTACATTTAACCTTTCTCTTGTTAAACGAGTATGCAATTGTTCATAATGAAAGCTTGTTTGGTTTAGCCGAGATTTCACTATATTTTCCCTGTCCATGAAACCAATATGACCAGCTGGTGTAAAGCAGTAGGATGTGCCACTTCCTGGTTTCTCAGCACTGTCTCTGAACACAAACTGGGTAACAAGATACTCCTTGAGAAGTGCACGAATAATTTAATAGAACACAACCTTGCAGTAGTTTAATGTTACAGCACAGGCCAATTATTCCTTTACATAAATTTAAAATCAAATTCAGCTTTTGGAGTTAATACTTTAGGCAAATAATCCCTAGTTTAAGAAGTGAGTAGGGACAGGTTATAAACATATCTTGATCTTTGATTTTTAAAAATATTTTTCTTTTAGGTTCTCTGGACTAAGAAGTGTCCCTTTTTCCGTCTCTCCAGAAAGCCATACACAGTGCAGAGGTTTCAATTTGGGGAGAAGAAAGGGGGGTTGTCACTGCTGCCCAGGGGGGCGGGGAAAGAAGAGGGGAAGAAAGACCCTCTCAACTGTAGCTCCAGTTGCTGCATAGTCTGTCCTAAAGGCCACAGTCCCAGCCATGAGAAACCTGAACTGCGCTCCCTCCTGCTAGGGTTGCTCCTGGCAGGCCACGCTGTGCTCACTGCCAGAGAGAGAGCAATGCACTCAGTTCAGGATGGTACTCTCCCTGGCCATATCCCTTCCACCAAGATCTCTCTCACTAGATGTGGGGCAAGGCATGTTCCTCAGGCAGGGTTGCTGCTGGATAAGAAATGCCAGTGGCTGAGGATTGGGAACAGCAGGAGGCACCGCCCATTCTGGTCAGTGTCCCAACGCAACACAGGGAGCCCACGCCATTGCTCCGTCTGTCCCTTCCCAAGTACAGTCCTGGGATTTGACCATGCTGCCCTTCTCTCCCCCAAGGCACAAGGAGATGGCACAAGAAGAGAAGAGGGCTGGGGCTCTGTGTGCGCACACGTGTTTGGCGGGAGAGCTGGGCAGTTAGATTGATAGAACTGAAGGGGTCAAAGAGAGCAGCCTAGCTCAACTATTTCGGGCAGGCTTAGTCCCTGTCTCAGGATAGTCTGCTTGGGGTTGCCTGTTCCCTCTATCCACTGTTAGAGCCAATTTTCCCTCCCACCCTTCCTCCCACTCCACTGACACACACTGCGTTGCACAAATTCTTGGTACAGTGAGCAGAAGCTTCGAGCACTTTGGGGGGACGGACATTCATTTTCCCTTGGTGAGCTCCAGCCCCAGAGTGCCCCCCTCTCAAAGTTGGCACTTACAAAGTTGGCCAGGTGTTCTTTCAAAGTAACAATTTGTGGCCAACCACTGTCTTTGTTTCTGTCTGTACCAGTATCAGGCGCCATATTTAGATGTTTAATAGCACAGGAGACCTTAAAGTGCAGTCAGGCTTATGAATCCAGGATGAATCAGATTCCTTATCCCAATCACTTGTGCCAGCCCTCATGTTCTTCTCTTGGTTCAAGAGAAGCGTCTCACACCAGCTTAACCAAAATCCATTAAGTTAAACTGCTGTCTGTTCATACGTACTCCCTGATTTACAAGAGAATTTTACTGAATTTAATTTGTCCATCTTAAGCATTAATAATAATTTTAAAAAACTGTTGGCATGACCAAAAGATTTAAAAAATACTTACCTGTGGCGTGTCTTTCTGCATTGATGTGGTAATTTTAAATTTTGTTCGTTTACTGCTGAAGTTCATATTTAATGAAAAAGTAGACTCTGCCTCAATGTCTTCCTGTAATAAAAAAATCATATGTATATTTGTATAGAACAAAAAATAATAATAATGGTGACAAAAAACAAGTACCTTTACCAAGGGTGGCTTGGGATACACAAGGCCACATTCACACCTGACACGGAGGTGCTGTTAAAATGACGCGCAGGCAAAGACAGCAGCAGGGAGGAGCCTGATGCTGGATGTAGCACTGGTGCATATGGGATTCTGTCGTGGCTTTGCTCATGCATGACAAGGTGCAAAATCCAGCCCTGTCATGCACGAGCAAATCTGCGGTAGAACCCTATTTGCACCGGTGCTACTTCCGGCTCCTCCCTGCTGCAGCATCTTTGCCTACGCATCATTTAACAGCGCCTCTGCGTCAAGTGTGAATGTGGCCTAAGTATGGCTTGAATATTCACTGGAGAAATGGACCCATATTGTTAGTAGTTCAGTTTGGCTAGTTTAAAAGGCCTATTTTAGTCAAGTTACTTAGTTTTTCCATACTGTAGTTTGCCTCACAAAACCAATATATTTAGAAATGAAATAAGAAGCTGGCTAGTACAGACAGGAATTTAACATTTTCTAAAGGAAGTTCTTTTTGTTCCATTTTAACAGGGTTTTTTTCTTGTCTTTTTTGGTTTTGGCTGCGGCCGCAAAATAAATATTAAATTAAAAGCATATACTGGACAATGAAAAGGGACAAACATTTCTCCATCAAACCACTGCATCTAATCCCACTTCTTCCATCCAAGTACTCAGATAACCGGCTCCCTCGTACATCCTCTTGCTCCACAGCCACCTTCAGCCTTTCCCAGAAAAGAGGTCAACTGTTTTTGCTCCTTGGGTTCCCCAGACTACTTCCCTTTAGTAAATGACAGTTGTCACTGTGCTCCAAAGGCAAGGGCTTCATACATACTGGCCTGCAGGATGAACATCTAGGCCCTTTTAAAATGAGACCCGTCCACGCAGATCTGCTGCACGGGTGCCACCAGTGGGACTGCTGTGGCAGATGGGTGGGTGTGCGTACGTGCTCCCGTGGCAAACTCATCTCCACCCATAGTGCACACATGGAGCAACTCTGTGTGTGCACTCATGTAACACTGCCCCCACCCCACTGGCGCACACACCCATCCCACCCTGCACCACAACCCATTTAAAAAGGGCCCTAATCGCTTCCAGGTCCCAAGCAAGAGAACTGTATAACACTAACAATTCCTTGGCCAAGATAAAGCAGCAAAAAAGCCACTAGGCTTCTTCATAACGGAAAACTGGAATATTGCCAAACCATGAATTGTATTCTAAATGTTTGCATGTGAGCCAAACAGACAATCGATATTTATCTAATGAAACACCAAGACAGCAACATTAATTTGCATTCTACTAAAAGTATTAAATTCCACTGTTATCAATAAAGTATTTACATCGTTCAGGAGCCGTGTTATTTAACATTAAGTACTAAGATCACTTGCTAGAACAAACCATTTGTTTTTCAGTAACTGGCAGATACAGTAAAACAAAATCTATGCTACACCGATGTTGGGAGTGGGGTGGGGAAGAGGGAGGAAGGAGGGTGAAAAAGACAAAAATAAGCCAGTATAGCATTAAGTTTTCTGACTAAACTTTAACAAAACAAGTCCACTTTACAAAATACTTATTTGTATTCCTTTTCCAGTGGTGGAAAAAGTCTGTTTTGAAACTGACTTACCAGTAGGTTTCATTTCACAGTATTCCTGCACCCTGCAGTTTATTGGCTTATGATATAAGCAAGCTGACCGAATGTGCCTAGCTCAGCCTTATAATAGTTTGATGGAATGAGAGGAAAACATAATTAGGACAGGTATTTTGGTACATGAACCCTGTGGTTAAAGACTTGAGTACAAAAGGAAACCTTTCCACAGGTAAGAAGTTAAAAAGCTATTGCCCTTCCAGAGAAAAAGGACAACATGTTAAAAAGGTAGACAAATCTTCTAAAGATGTGCATTCTTTAGTAAAATGAGCTTCCGGCAAGAAATGATCAACTTCGAAGGTTGCAGGAAGAGGAAAATATGAAGGTACTGCACACAGTAGTTAGAGATACAAAAAAAAAACCTTTACATGATCTACAGAAGAAGTCAAAGGTATGTCAGAGAATGTATCAGCAAATGGTGAAGCATAAATAGGGGCAGGCATGGCAAGAAGTGAGAGAAAACCATGCATTAGGCTACACGGGACAGGAGGGAGAGGCTACCACATCTTGGGTAGCCTTACCGGTCCCCGGGCAACTGAGGCATGCAATGCAGTGCACTGTGTGGCCAGCAGCAGCCAGAGGTTTCCTCCGCCCTGGGGTGGAGTGAACAGCTGGCTGCTATGCGACACATGCTTGGAAAAATTCTGAAGTTGCATGAAGGGTGCCCAGGGCGGGGTAACCCATGTGGCCAGGCCCCTTCTGCTCACCATGTGGCGAGTTCCACAGCAGGGCTGTGAATGATGGGCACTGGCACCCATCATGGGCGGCTATGTTATGGTGGGTTGGCACTGTGGTCTTTCAGCTGCAGCGGCAGCTTCAACAGGGATCAGCTGGGCTTTCCCAGAACCTTCTGGCCAGCACCCCACGCTTGCTCTGCTGTGTGGTGGCAGCCATTGCCTGCCACAAAGTCACGCGGAAGTCCGGCTGCTGCTTGTGTAGCCTCACCCCATAAGGTGATAAGAGTATGGCAGGCAAATCAGTCTGTAATGGAAGGAGACTCCATAGTCCTTCTTAAGGCTAAACTTTACGCAATCAAGTCTGCATATCATTTCAGTTTGGCAACCTCTGGGTGTAAGAAGCATGACAATTCTCACAAGTGGGTGGGTATTGTCCCGTTAGGTGGCAGGATTTTGGGCGCGAACAACAACAGCTCCATGGCTGCTACTCACCCCTCACCCACTGTGTAAGGCCAGGCCAATATGAGCCCATTGTGGGTGCAAGTACGTGTATGTAGTTAGTGTGGTCCGTTAGGGGATTTTGCAGTAACTATGTGCAAGGCGGGGAGAGTGAGGGCTTAGGAGCTGCAGCAGCAAAAAGATAAGGGTCCTCTCCCCATCAAAGCTTCCAATGCTGCGGTCAAAGTAGCGGCAGAGGGAACCTGATCGGAAACCTTTGGGTCCGTACCCATCGTCACGGCCCCAACGGCTCCTGTACTGGGGGCGGGTAGCAATGGAGGCAAACCGACTGGTGGCAGGAGGTGCTCCCGCATCTCTCTGTCACTTTCTGAGCTCCTGTCTGGAGAGGCAGAGCGCAACGAAGATGAGGTGAACAGTCCAAGATCAACCCGTTCACCTCCATTGCTAGCAGGAGCAGAAGCTGTAGGGCAGCTCCATCCCTGAGGGGCAGAGTGGTCCATTTCACAGCTTCCAAGCCATCCTTCCTCCCCTCCCCCACCCAGCTTGGTGGATGGCCACTATACCAAGCTAGGTCAACATTTTAAACATTCTTTTGGATGAAAGTCCCATTTGTTTACATTTCAAGTCTGTTCTTGAACCAACAGAAGTTGGTCTAGTAAAATATCATTGAACTACACCGCCTCCACCTGTTTAGAAGGGATGTACAATTAGTTTCATTTTTGTAACATGCGCAGAGTTTTTATTGTTTTTTAAAATAAAATGACCCCCCCGCCCCTCCCGGTTGAAAACGAACAGGTTGTTTTCCAAACCTCCCCAAACTAAGGATATGCCTTGTGCACATTCCTACTATTTAGATGCTAAGCTTCAAAGGGCAGGGGCTGGTTTCTTGCTTGTATAGGATCCTCAGGAGCTCTCCTGGTACTTTTCCATCAAGAAAAATGAACAGTTTGTTGCTGTTCCTGGCCCAAAGTCCGATTCGATTTTTTGGTTCCCACAATCTTCAGGATCCACAGGAGGCTCCAACCCAGCATTTGCTTTCCGCACCCCTACAGATCCCCCTCACTCGGACGTCAGCGAGGCTCTAGTAGTGGAATTTGCCTTTTACTGGATTTCCCTCAGGCAGGTGTTCAGAAAATTATTTAGACCGAGGCCGCTGTTCTTTCAGTAGAATCTCTGCTGGTGTATGGCAAGTGGAATAAACTTGCACAGCATTCCTGCTCTCTTATTCCTCACACACAGAATGCAGGCCCTTCAAAGGGGTTGGCCAATACCCTTTCCTGCAACTCTGTAAGGAAGGGCTGGGGAGCAATATTTAGACCCAGAGGGGCAGATCATCACTGCTACTTTTGTGTTGTTGTTTTAAAAGCCAACACACAATAAGGTAAAGAAGTTATTACAGGAAAATGTTAAAATGTCCCGTTCATAATGTAACTACATACCTTGTCTGAGTCATGGTTGATCATTTTGACATCAAGTAGTGATTTGATAGTTTTTGTCAGTTCCTTTTCATTCATCTGCGTACTGTCCTGAAGCTCTTTGTAACTAACAGTTTCGCTATTGTTGAACGCAAGCAGCACTGCCATTTGGTACGTTGTAACCATGGCTACATAGGGTTTGCACAAATAGTTCATTTTTACTTCACCTGTAGCAAAAATAAATGGTTTTGTAAACTAGTATATATTGCATAATTTTAAAATCAGAGTTCTCAATTATTAGAAACTGGGGGAATTGTCCCTTTCTGTGCACCATCTAGTATTTAGCATTTATGTATATGGCTATGCAGGTACTTATCTAGCTACTCATGGGTACATACGGCAGAAAACACACAAAATAAGATACAGATTTTCTGGCTACAACTCAGGACAATAACGTTTACCGGCTGTGTAATTAGGATATAATAGAGCCTCTTTGATTGCGATGAGGCAAGGAGACCTAAACAGTTGGCATGTTTTAAACAATTTGCAAACCACAGTTAGCTTACAGCTAAGTTGTTCTGTGGAAAGAATGAGTTCTCCATGAGGGAGTTCTCTCAATATTAATGACCTATGCAACATTCCCCTGAAATAACTTGGGTGTGTGAGGAGGGAAGGGTGGGTGGCATGATGGACAGGAGTGCGTTCCTACAGACCCCCACCCACGCAGCATCCACCACTGGCACCCATTGCTCCGTGCACTGGTGCGGTGTTCCCGCAGATGCCCACTCATCCCCCCTGCATCCGCCGTGGCGTTCAAACCGTGTCCGTTTGAAGAGGGCCTAAGTCTGGGAAGGAGCAAATTAAAAAGCTTGTATTTGGCAGCTGTGCTAGATTAAAGGGGCTTCCTAGTTGACATGCAAACATATATTTGTGTACATGGTAATATTACTGCAAGCTACTCAGATTTAATAAATGAGCTCTGCAGCTTATTTTACAATAGTAAGGATTCCTATTTAATAACAACGTCTGGTAATAAAACCGGTGGTTAATGTTACAGATAATAAAGCCACAATATATTTTTATATTAATTCACCAATAATGTATTTGATCAGTTGTATGGTTCCTATAGCTAGTGGATGATGAAATTGGTATTTTTAATGCTTGCCTTGCCATGAGTCATGGAGCTTCATGAACAGGCACTGGGAACTAAGAGTTTTAAAGATTTTTTAAAAATATAGTAGTGTCAATTTACATAAATTAATAGCAGATTTAAAAGAGAAACTTATTTTTTTTAAAGTAACTGGACATTTATCCAACAAGATTATCTAGTGGGACATTAGGTTTTATTTACATATGCCTTTCATTTTTAAGTGGCTGCAAATGTCCCATCACCCCCCTTCAGTATAGTGAAGTTTCTCTCTCCATCAGTACCCCCACATCATATTTTCATACAATGCTGTCCATGACTCCTGTTGCTCTGCCTTCTTGATCGTATCTACAAGGCACCTACCATCTTCCTGTTCAAGTCCCTATTAAAGGGACACCTCTGTCATTCTGCCTATGATTAACTCAGATGTGTATATTAAATGGTCTGTTCTTCTACCCTGGTCCCCAATATGTTAGAATAGTGAAACACCCAATAAATAGGGTGTTTTTACAGGAGACGCCCCTGCATGGACACCCACCGTCCAATGTGGGGGAACACTTGTGAATTTAGTGTGTGGAGGTGTGCACTCAGAAAAAGCTCAAGTGCCCTGTGCGTGGATGGGGCGGCGGCCATGCACGAGGCCCTTCATTTGAAGTGCTCCCCCTGCCCCACACTGACCGCAGACCCCCCTGCCCATCTCGTTTAAAAGAACACCCATAGTGGCTACTACTATAAATAAAAAAATGGGATGTAAAATCCTACATATAAGATGCAGGAGTCAAATGGGATAATTAAGAAAAGCAACTTGTGATAAATAGCAAAACTGTATTCACTTTAGGAGAAGGCTGGTGGCTTTATACACAACTTGAGATTTAAAAAAGCCCTTCAAAATTTGAAAGAATTTTGTCTGCAACAGAATTTTATTATTTCTTGGGCATGTGAAGTATGTACTACTGTATTTAAAAGTTCTCTATACGTCAGAAATGAGCATTTATTTTTACCTGTACAAAGATAATGTAACCAAGTAAGTTTTCTCCCACTGAAATGCTGACTGTAAAATAATTCAAACTGTAAAACAAAATTAATCTTCAGTCAAATCTTTAGTGTAATAATTTACAAGCTTAATATTTCAGTCACACTTTCATAGCTAGTGAAAAAATACCAATCAATTGTTGAACAAAGGGGAAAACAGTGCACTGTCTTCTCATATTTTACAAGATAACTAGATATAACTGAGTAATTCTACGTCGCCAAACAAGTATGCATCTACACATTCGATTTTTCAAATTCCGAGACTCACTAGGTCCAGAAATTTCATCAATAAACTTGGTCTAATGTTAAAGTAGATCAGTATTATTGCTATCCTCATGTTCTCAATTATAGTGAAGTTGGTTTTACTATTCAATATTTTTATAAATATTGTACTGTTCGTAGAGTATTAAGATGACAATATTGTAATATTGCGTCTGTCATCATTCAAATCAGCTCAGGAAGCCTATTTTCTTTGCTTTTTTGACAGGATTTAGAGCTAGGCATTTTGAGAGGCATAGCATACACTATTATGGTGACATCTTATGTTATGCAGTCACAGTATCAATAGTAGTGAAAAACATGGAAACAAGCAACGTAATAGGTCATATCAATTACTTACCTTTCTAGTAAGTGGGTCATGACATTATGTACTAATCAGAATGCTGGCCCCGTATACAGACCGTAATAAAGCACATGTAGTTTCTAAATACCATATGAGACACTGATTATATCTGAATTAATCAAGGTTTCCATTTAAGAAAGAGCCAAAAGATAAACAGATATGTTCAACATAAAAATGTATAAATTTTATTGTACTTAAGTTTACTATACACTCTGCCTATACAAGAATTCTCGAAGTATTACAACATGCTCTACTTTCAATAGCAGCTTTATTTGATGAGACATTGAATTTCATGATTAGACTGTACCAGACAAATTGACTGGAACTAGATCTCCGTTTGAAAGGAAAATTTAATTCTGGGGGAGCAGGAGGGAGCATGATTTCAAAAACAAGTTATTGATTTTCCACTTACAATGTCCAGAGCATAAAGATGGCAGAAAAATACATCAGCACTTTTAAAAGCAGACAGATGGTAAATTTATTAAAGGAAAGTGTCCCATTTTGTATCAGTCATGGTAGTTAACAGCTTTCTAGTAGCCTTGCTTTGTTAGTGCAGAGCAAAGACGACAACAACACTACCAGAACTTTCCGAAAGCTTGGCCTAATACACCTTTAAGTTGTTAATCAGTTGGAAAGTCTAAATTCCAAACTTATTTTTCTGTAATTAAAAAGATTGCTTATGCAAAAACAATGAGCAGGGGCCTCTTGTTAGCTCTGCAGAAGCAGTTAAATCAAGAAGAGCTCCAGTTAGCCTCAAAGCCGAGACCTTTAAAACCTTCCAACAGAGGAAGGTTCAGAGTATTAGATGAGCTAGGGAGCAAGCTTTGAAATTCTGTTAAAAGCCTTCTGACCCTAAGAACAGACTTCAAAATCTGCTGGCTAGCTCCTTCAATTATGGGCAGAGAGGGGCCTACAGAGTCCTTGGTACTTCATTATTATGGAACTCCGACCACAAAAGCAGGATGACCAGAACAATCTTCTGCTCCCTTCCCTGCTGCTCTCTTTAGCTTTCATTAACTTGCAGCATTTTATGAGATCAAGATGGCCTACACAGTGATCCTATTGTAAATGTGCGCACACTATTTTGGATAAGCTACATTATACTATTACCAGAGATGCACAGATATTTTGCATCCAATTCAGTTCAGTGAATGTACTTCCCCATATTTTCCACACCACTCTACTTTGCTTTGGGTTGGTGATAAGCCATACTGCTGAGTGAAACTGAAGAACAGAAGCTTGTGATGTAAATGCAAATCCAGATGAGTTTAATACTGGACGGTTATCAATAATATTTTATACTTATTTAAGGATACAGCCCAGAGGACATTCAACTCTGATAGCATATGAATCCATCAATGCAAAAAAATAATCAAGTTCAACTCCCACCCTGCACCAAAAAAATGGAATTTAGATTACACTGTTGAAAGACCATGGTACAGAAATCACAAACCCACTGTCTGCTAAGACCTCTCTGCAGAGCAGGAAGTTGGCCAATGAAGTGCAGCAATTTAAGAGACGGGTAGTAGGATAAAAGACCTGTGGTGTTGTCTGTGTTAAGTAAGAGAACGTGTTCATTCAAGCTGCTCTTGTTGAAGCTTTGCCTCTTTTGCTTAAGGAACAGAAACTGAGCAATTTCCTCAATTACAATGAAACACTAGTGGAATTTTGTTACACAAGGAAAAAGTGATCACAGCTAATTACAACAAATACTACGACCAGAATATTAGATTTTTATTTAAAATTTTAACCAACATACAATATTAATAAATAGTTGTCTTTACACATTCCACATGAATACCTAATGGCTTAATCAACATTTAGGTTAATCAAATGCATACCAAAGGAAATTAAATGTATAGAGCTGCCTAAAAATATATTTTATATCTTCCACACCACGATTATGACATTTTAAACATATTACACTAAATGATACCAAAGAGATTATTAGGAAGACATTAAAAAGCATATTTTATTTAAGTTTTCAAAACTTCAGGATTTCTTGAAACCTATCCCATTGATATCCAGAAGTTTTTAAAAAAAACTCAGGAGAATATTTCAACAATTTCCTGTTAATTATTTTTTGAAGCCATTATGAAATATCTACAGAGATCTGAATTTTTCTTAGCAAAGTACATTAGCTATAAATTTCTTCTGATTAAGTGAAATTAAAAGCAGGTATGAATACACCAAAGCTTGATTAAAGTGACAGTTTAAAATGGCACCAAGTACCACCTCTTAAGGCCGAAGCGAAGATATCAATTCTGTTCAAGACGCTGAAGTCTAGTAACAATTGTCATCAAATAAACCTCCTTGTTCACTACATGAGTTTAGTGAACTATAGGGATATATACCTCCTCAAAAATAATAATAAATAAATAAATAAAACAAATCAATC
This sequence comes from Sphenodon punctatus, assembly GCA_003113815.1. Lineage (NCBI taxonomy): Eukaryota > Metazoa > Chordata > Lepidosauria > Sphenodontia > Sphenodontidae > Sphenodon > Sphenodon punctatus. Next base: position 2,745,424 of record QEPC01004073.1, on the reverse strand, counting down.
CTTTCAAAAGTATCAAAGGTGCTCCTTTGCTAGTGTGTTGTCTATACCTGGTGGACCATACTGGGATTACTTTATTTTGCTTGCAAAACAAAACAATGTTAATTTTATTTTTTTCAAGTCTGAAATCACAACTTCCTTTAAAAAGTGACTGTCTTCTACAATATTTCATTAGTAGTCTTAACAGGATGAGCAACAAACAGCAATGTTTCTCTTCAAGTCTTTTCCCTCCCAGGGGGCAGTGCGAGTACAAGATATGAATACTTAGTACAAACTCTGGGAGTTCCATAGGAGTTGGGGGTAGGGTGCATTTCATGGCATGCTCAGGAAGAGGAAGGTCCAGTTCATGAATCTGTGCCATGGATCTCTCTCCTATCCTTGGGTGCATGCCATCATCTCTGCTCCCTTCCCCCGAGCAGAGTCTTTCAGTGCTTAGGGGATAGGAACTGGACGCAAGGACCAGATCCAGCAATGGGACTGGGGTCAAACAAAGGTTAGTCATGGGCCACACACATTAGTACCCTAGGGTTGAGGTTCCTCACACCTGTTTTAAAATAATTCTCCAATATACCTGAAGATAGCATCTTTTCAAAAGGCACTTTCAGAGTACTCTGTTTAGATTTTTAAGTTCAGGTTACAAAATGTATGTTCTACAAATGTTAGAAAATCCTGAAAAAGTATGTTGAAATGTCTTAAGTAGGTAAACTCAATGCAAGGGATTGTAGAAGCATGACGGAACTTATTCTGCTGTTTCTATTTATTCTGGAAAGCAAATTTTGCAACTTAATTTTCTCTTTGCTTCTTTATGTACATAGTGTACTGTTGTATTTACTGGAGTGTCTTTTATGACTACTAAAGGTGTGCCAATGGCGACTTACCAATACCCTCACAATATAAAGTTCTTTCTGCCAGACACCAGTGTCTCTCTTACTGGGCCAGAAAAATGGGATCTAAGCATATTAGCATTCAGCAATTGCAAACCATGTAATGACACCTTCTCCCCTCTTGTCAGGAACAGCTGAAAGGAAACAGGGATGAAAGGGAGGGTAACTTTTACCACCCTTTGGATTTTGGATTGGAACAGGCCAGTTATATGGCCGAAGTTTGACCATCAAAAGTGACTATCAAAATTGCCTCAAGTGAAGGTATCAAAAATTGGATACCAAGAAAGCAGCTTGTTTTTTCACTCAGAGCACCCACTCTTTTGGGGGGGGGGGGGGGGCGAAACTGGCCCCTTTGCTAGTGTCAAAACTGGGCATCCAAATATTGAGCTATCCCAAATCTCTAAAATCTTGAAAGTTCTCCTCTACCCGCCAATACACTGCACTGTTGTGTTTTTACACATCTGTGCTTTTGAAAAAGATGCACCACCAAGAGCTCTCAATTCTTTGTCTAGTTTTGAACAGATTTATCCAAGTCTTAGCTTAAAAAAACCCAGCCAACCACTCCACGTCACAGTAGGAGAAAGACCTGAGTATACACAGGTGTCTATTAGAAATGAGAAAATTGATGATTTTAAAATGTCCTTGAGAATGTCTTTTGGGTATAGTGGGACAGTTTTGTTCCTCACCTGTAAATTGGTCTTGTCATATATACTCAATCTGCCAATCCTGGCACTGCTGAGAAATCCTGAGCAGGGATGTTGCAACTGAGACAGCTCTCTAGGAGATTCCTGGAATCCAGTTCCCAGCCTATATAGGCAGAGGGCACTTCATACTCCCAGTAGATTCTTCCAAAGCTTAAAGCATCCACATCTAACAGTAACTGCCTAACAACAAACAACAGTAACTTTAGGAAGATAAGAGGATTGGTGGATGGCTCCATGAGAAAACCAGCTTACAGGAAAGGAACAAGATTTTCCCATTCTCTTACCATACACAGTCCACCAATCCTGGCACTGCTGGGAATACACGAGCGTTAAGAAAAAAATATAAGAACGGGTGGAAGGAAAAAAGGCTTATTGCTATGGAAAACTAAACGTGCTTTGGATGTTCAGAGTGGCTTTCAGGACCTCTTCTCAGGAGATAAACTGTATGAAATCAGACAGTTGTCAGACGAGGCTTAAAGCTCATTTTATCCTCAAGTTAATGTAACTCACAAGAAACTTTTTGATGCAAGAAAACAGCAAGAGAAATTCCAGAAATTCCAGCAAGGAAAATGCCTCAGTGGCATTTTTCTCTCAGACAAAGCTGGATCAGAAGTCACCTGGAGACCAAGTCTCTCAAAAAAGGTAAAAGAAAATAAAGGCAGTCCTTTAAATAGAACTGTTACAGTGATTGTCCAAGGGAACACTCAAGGCTGCAAATGGAGACTGAATACACATGTACACCTTGGTTCTAAAGCTTAGCTCCCTTTTCACAATGCCCAACGAAAGTCCCAAAATCTTGGTCGGATTCATACACTCCTTTAAAGTAGGTAGTGGTGCAAACTCATTCTGAATATTATATGAAATTTTTATCCATGTTCCTTGATGATCCTATACTCTGCCACCCAATGAAAAGGATTTGCTTGCAAAGATCCGACTCTTTTGATGTTGCCTAATCTGGTTAACCTGGAAGCAAATTTCTATCTCCCTTACTTCATTTCCTGTTCTTTATTCCTACGGCCCACTTGAAGGCAAGAAAGGAAAAACAAGAGTCCCCTGGAGAAGGAGTTTTCCATAATACTGCATAGAAGAATACCCAAAAAGGCATTCCTCCATGCTCTCTGCATTGTGGAAAATGAGAAACAGGGGTGCGAGAGGCTACATAAACGCAGGGAAATCTAATTATGCGAATATGCTGCTATGGGAAAAGGCAAACCCAGACTAAGGAATAGGAATGAGCTTGCAAGGGGGGAAAAGTGTTTTGTGAATAAACCTACAGCCTTTTATTTCTAAGGTGAAAGACAAGGAAGTCACCAGCTATGAGAATGCAAGCAGGTTCAGTAGCATACTTCCTTGAGATGGTCAGTTAAGGACAACCTCAACACAGAGGGTTAAGATTCCTGGCAACTCTTATTAGTGATGACTGAGAAGCAAAGTGCAGAAGGTCCAACTTGATAGCGAGCGTTTTTAGATGGACCTGAGGGTGGCTACCCCCGGACATCCTCCAGGGGTGTTCAGTCCCACCTGCGCTGGGTTTACACAAACCCGGCAGCTGCTGTAGCCTGCCCGATTCCCCTCCCCCTTCCCACCCAGCTGCGGGAGGATCACCCGACGCTCTGGGCTGCCACCTACACTTCTATGGCATTGCCTGGGGAAACCTCCGGCCAAGAGCAGAGCTGCAGCGGCCATCTTCTGACCAGACAGCTGCTCTGCCTCTGGCTGGTGCCCCAGGTTTAGGCAGCCTGCTACACAAGCAGGGCTGTAGCAGAACAAGCAGTGCCTACTTACCAGGCGGCCTGCCTTTAGATGGAGAAGGCCAACCAAGAGTTGGGCACAGCAGAGGCGTGGGTGCTGTGTAAAAGCACCCAATGAGGACATGTCTCCCTTCGAAGCTGCTGCCTCCTAGTATCGCAAATGTACAAGAAAATTCTTGTCGCTCATGAGAAAAGGTATTCCAGAATTTAAAAAGAGCATTTATGTAGCTAGAACAGCTGCATGTAGGAGTTTTATTTTAGGATGTTCTTCCTTTTGGTGCAGAACAGAATCTTAAAGGAGTTTTCAGCGGTAAAATGACAACAAAGGCTACAACTCTCCTAACTGGTTCATTCCCCAAATACTATTACCATTTGAAAAAAAAGGAGTGAATTCCATCAAGGATACCTAACTCCAGCTAATAAGGAACAAACTTCCAGGGAGTGGGGACTCCCAGTGAGAGTGATCATCCCGGGGAGAAGGGGGTGGTTGGGGTGTGTGCTGCCCCCGTGAGACAGGGGGGCAGTGTGGATCTGAGGGTTCTGGGGGAGCAGCCGGTAGGAGAGGGTCAGAGCGGTGTGGACAGGAAAGAAGGAGCAGCAATAGGGGTGGTTCTGGGACATGGACGGTACGGTCCACGGGCATGTGTGGTTTGGGCTCCTAGGGGACCTAGGTCCCTTGTGGAGGCTGAAAGAACCCCCCCGCACCCCCACTGGAGACGAAGGAGCAGGATCTAAGGTCCGCCAGTGGAGGATTGATGCTGCTAAATGTAAGTTCCATGGCAAACAAGGCCCCGGTAATCCGGGACCTGATTCTGGATAGGGCTGAGGACCTTGTATGTATTACGGAAACCTGGCTGGACGAGGAGGCGGGACCAATTTTGGCTGATCTCGTTCCAGCTAGGTATGCTGTGCAGCACCAGCCCCACACTGAGGGCCGGGGAGAAGGTGTAGTAATTATTTTTAGAGAGAAGTGGCCTGTTAGGAGGTATCCAGTTCAAGAGATTCCGGGGATAGAGGCCCTCCATATGGTATTCGATCTAGGGGTGCTGCTGGTGTACCGGGCCCCTTCCTGGCCAGTAGCATCCCTGGCCGCTCTAGCAGATCTGGTCTCGGCCGTGGTGCTGACCTCCTCCAGGACCTTGGTCATGGGTGACTTCAACACCCATGCTGATGCCCGCCTTGTGGGAGCGGAGCCAGAGTTCATGGCCGCCATGGCAACCATGGACTTGTTCCAAGTGGTCAACTACCTGGCCCATGTGGGGGGGCATACCCTCAACTTGGTATTCTGTTCTGGCCTTGAGTCAGGTGATCCGGTAGTGGCGGAATGTGAGGGTCACACCCTTGTCATGGACGGATCGTTACCTCCTACAGGCCAGTCTCTCGGCGCACCACTTCCAGAAAGGGAAGGAACCAGTTAGGTTGGGCTGCCCCCGGAGGCTGATGGAACCTCAACGGTTCCAGAAGCCTCTGGGGGATTTAACCTTAGATCTTGATGATCACTCTATTGATGAACTCATTCAAGCTTGGAATATCTTGGTCGGGGAAGCCATTGACAGGGTGGCTCAGAGACATCTCCTACCTCTGTCTCAACACCGCAGGGCCACCTGGTTTACAGAGGGGCTGTGGTGTATGAAGCAGTTAGGTAGGCGACTAGAGCGATGCTGGTGTCGGACTCGCACTGAATCCGACCAGCTTCTCTGTAGGACCCATTTGCGGTCCTACGTTGAGGCTGTGAGGATGGCAAAGAAAAAGAGTTCTTTGCCACCCTCATAGCATCTGCAAAGTCTCGTCCAGCGGAGCTGTTCTGGGTGGTGCGGGGGCTGGCTGGTACGGCCTCCCTCCGCCTGGATGGGGACTTGTCCCAGGCCCACTGTGAGGAGTTTGCCACCTACTTTGCAGACAAGATCGCTCAGATCCAGAGCAACTTTGACACTGGATTGCGGGCAGTAGAGGCGAAGTGCGAGGTTATGAAGGCCCCGTCTGGTCCAGCTTCCTGCGATGAGTTTCAGAAAGTGATGCCAGCCGATGCTGTGGGTGTTCTGGGGTTTGCGAGAGCCACTAGTTGTGAACTAGATCCATGCCCATCTTGGTTGGTGAAGGCCTCCAGGGAGACTTTGGGGACGGTCCTGGCAAGGGTAATCAACGCATGCCTTTGGCAGGGGAGTTTGCCCCCCGGTCTCAAGGAGACTGTGGTGCACCCCCTGCTGAAGAAGCCATCCTTGGATGTGGATGCACCCACCAGTTACCGACCTGTGTCTAACCTTCCCTTTTTAAGGAAGGTTATTGAATGGGCAGTGGCTCTGCAGCTCCAGGTGCATCTTGATAGCATCGGTTTCCTTGACCCATTTCAATCTGGGGTCCATCCTGGCTATGGTACAGAGATGGCACTGGTGGACAATCTGCGCTAGGAGATGGACGCAGGACGTTCAACACTTCTGGTCCTGCTAGATCTCTCAGCCGCTTTTGACAGAGTGAACCATGGGCTGCTGTTGAGATGATTGTGAGCCCTGGGGGGGCTGGACGGGACTGTTCTTGAATGGTTCCTCTCGGGAAGAAGCCAGCGGCTTGTCCTGGGGGCTGAATCTCCCAGTCCCTGGATTGTGGTGTTCCACAAGGTCCTATTCTGTCTCCATTATTGTTTAATGTGTATATGCAGCCCTTGGGGGAGATCGTGAGGGGGTTTGGTGTGCATTGCCACCAGTATGCTGACGACACCCAGCTTTACCTCTCTTTTTCAACTGACCAAGGTCCTGCCGTCTCAGTACTGTCCCAATGTTTGGAGGCCATGGCGGATTGGTTGCAGCAGAGCAGACTGAGGCTCAATCCTGTTAAGACAGAGATAATGGCGGTGGGTGTCGGCGAAGGAGGTGTCGGCTCCCCTCGTAGAGGGGATCCGCCCTCCCGTAGCTCAGCAGGTTCGGAGTCTGGGAGTATTGTTGGATTCGGATCTCCGCCTGGATCGGCAGATGGAGGCAGTGGCTAAAACCGCCTTCCACCAGCTGTATCTGGTGCAGAGGCTGCGTCCATACATTTCCAGACCCGACCTGGCTACCCTAATCCATGCCTTCATCACTTCGAGGCTGGACTACTGCAACGCTCTCTACTTGGGGCTTCCTTTGATGCAGGTCCGGAGGCTGCAGCTAGTGCAGAATGCAGCGGCTCATCTCCTTATGGGGACGAGCCGACGAGAGCATATTACTCCTGTGCTCCGCGCACTGCACTGGCTACCTATAGTGTACTGAGACAGATTCAAGGTGTTGGTTTTGGCCTACAAGGCCCTACACGGTCTTGGTCCATCGTACCTCAGGGACCACCTCACCCACCATGCCCCTGAGCAACCCCTTTGGTCTGCCGGGGGCGCCTGTTTGGAGGTCCCCTGCGGAAGACAGGGGGCCACAATGGAGAGGACGTTCTCAGTGGCTGTGCCGTGTTTATGGAACTCCCTCCCGGAAGAAGCCCGTCTGGCCACAAGTTTATTGGTCTTCCGCTGGGCCTGCAAAACCTGGCTGTTCTCCCAGGCCTTCGGAGAAGGGGAGGGTGGATTGGGTTTAGGGAGAAAACTTTGGGGGTGGTTGTTTTTAGAGAGTTTTAAAAGTTGATATTCTTGTGTTTTATTGTTATTTTAGATTATGGTTTTATGTCGTATGCCGCCCTGAGATGCCTTGGGCATGAAGGGGCGGCTAATAAATATAAATAATTAAAAAAAAAATTAGTACAGTGAATTTATTGGACCAACCACAGTTGAAGATATGCAAGCTTTCAGACCTCACAGGGTGCATCAGGCAACTCAGGAGTAAGAACTCCAGCTAAGTAATATTCCCCAGATGAGCCTTCTTGGACCTAGCATATGAGTGACAGCACACAAGGTATCACTGCCTCTTCCCCTATGTTCCTTTGCGACCTCCGTGGATGGCTGAGGGCTCCCTTTTGCGAGTACCAATCGCCTTTGAGGTTCACACAATGTTTCTCAGTGGCTACTCCACAACTATGGAACTCTTGCCTCTTGGGAGATCTGCCTGAGTCCCCTCAACTTTCAGAAGAGATGCAAGATTTTTGTTTGGCCAGGCATTTGGTGTGACCAACCCTGAGCCTTTGTGGGAAGCATAGGGTAGTAATTAAAGTAAATATATAAATAAATAATAAAATAAAAATAAAGTTGGGCATTGTTACAGGACCTCATAGATGCAAGGCTTAGTAATGGTAGATTCTGAAAGTGGGTCAGAAGAAGTTGGATCACATTCTGGGAGAAGCACCTACCATTTAAGAGTCCTATGTAGATAGCCCTGAATAAAAGCTCAGAATGCATGATAAGTAGTGTAGGATTTCCAGGATGGCTATGAACAGTCTGGACAAAAGTGACCCGAGTTTTATTCGCAAGGTCTGTCATTCAGCAAAGCTATCCGTTGAGGAGAACTTTATAATAGGTACTTAGAAGATCATCGTTGTGAGAAAGTTTTTATTGTGCGCTATACATTCATGGTTCTGAAGCACAGAGGGGCTAACATCTTCAATGGTGCTGTCCAGGATCACTCTAAAACGAATGATATCAAAGTGCAATGAAGGATATCAAAGTACTCTATGTGCAACCAAAGTATTGCGTACGTCTCAAACCACAAATTTGCTTCAACACACAAAAATGATGAAGAAAAGATGCGAGGGTTCTTCAGCAGTTTTTTTCCAGTTGTTCATCATGTTAGTCTGAGTACCTACAATTTACAAAAGATTGCTAGGTAGAATAGAGAGGCTTTACAGGTTATCACACAGGACATGGCCACACATAGGGCTGCATAAGAGTTATTCTATTCTCTGAAAAATTGATTCAAGATTTCCATCCCAGGCATCATGCTCCAGGTGGGCTCCTCAGCCTTTTTTGTTTTCAAGAGTAAAGAGAAAGGCTAAAATGGCTCAGAACACCAAGTAAGGCAGTGGGCTATAATATAGTCTACAGCAGGCTGAGCCAGCCCTGAAAGAGCTCCTGGCCATTAAGTGTTCCAGGGGCAGCTGTGGCCATGGAAGGAGTCAACTGTGCAGTAAGGGATAAATAGCTAGAGTTTACTAAGCAAAGCAGACCACCACTCTTTACTCCAGAGAACAGGGTTGAGTTGTAGGGAGGTTTCCTTAAGAAGAGAAGGGGCTTGGAGTAGCGACTCAAGGGAAAGGTCTACTATGTTAACAGGCTAGAAGTCTGACACAAGGAACCAGTTGGTCAGAGTGCAGGACTATTCCTTTAAGTAAGTGTACAACTAAGCAAAACCCTAGGAGGATTTCTGTAACCTGCCTGAGTGAAACGCATCTTATTGGGTGAGCCCGTTGTAGCCGGACAGTAACAAAAGCATGCAAAGTTTATCACTCGGGACTGTGATCCCATCCACATACGGCATGATGTGACTTGGGTTCATGGTCTATACTGGGGGAACTTCTGAAACTAATTCTGGAACTCTGAACTACTCGAAATAAGGTAAAGAGACCAGTTCAGAATAGCCAACCTTCATCAGAATGCAATTCAGACTAAGAGGACAGAGGCGTTACCATGTTCCCCACTAAAACCTTTCTTGTTTTTGAGTTTATGGGAACAGGGTACAGGAGATGGAGAATGGGGAGGCTCAGGAAGATCCACAGAAGTTCTTCAAGGAGGACCAGAAATGAGGAGTTCTGGCAGGAAACTGATATCAAGAGGATTATGAAGTTGAAAGTGCCTTTGAATCTACTTAACTGTTGTGGCTACCCATCCATTCCAAGTTCATCACTGTAGTGTCCAAGGTGCAGGGAGTCTTTAGGACTTTAAAGCACAAGAAATGTTCTTGGCAGAGCATGCAGAGATGGATATGACTGGGCTAGGAATTGACAGGGAGAGGGAAGGATATACACAGCTTAAGGCAGATTGAGCAGAGGTTCAAGACAGCAGAGAAGGGACGAGATCATTCTTTACAGAAGTGGTCAAAGGAGGATTAGGGCACACCTTACATCTTTTTGCTCTCTTTGGAGATTTATGGGTACCAAGCTGAGCAGGATCTTTCACGGGCAATTAGCAAACTAAAGCCAAGCTGCTAACAACATAGAAGAAGGAGCAGTGTCAATGTGAAGTAGTGAGGGTGGGAAGCAGCAGAAGAAAGCAACCTTCACCGAGATGGAGACTGATGGCGGCTCAACAACCCAAGGGTGAATACTACCTACTGGTGAAAAGTCAAAGGTCATGAGAGAAAGAATAGAGCAGATTCCCAGAACATCACAGTAGAATAAGCAACTACTAGCAGGTTTGAGGCACAAGGCTGCTGCAGACACCCTAACCTGGGAGCATGTTAAAGGGCCACCTGCCAACAAAGGTTGTGCATCCAGCGCCAAACATCTTCCAGGCAGACTGACGACAGCCATGGGTGGGACTTTCCAACAGTGCCCGAATGTGTGGAATTAGTATAGTACAAGAGTACTTTGGTGCTTGAGCTACTACAAAGTTTAATATCACTCAATTCACTAGAGTTCAGTGTTTAATAATTCATTAGCACTTCTAAAAAAAATTATTAAGTCACAACATGACACATACTTTACAGCAAACAACTATTTCCATTCTAACCACCAGTCAGGCCACTGGGTGCCAATATAAGTGCATATCCTGAAAATGTTTACACTGATAGAAGTCAATTATGGATTATCAAATATTCTTGAACATTTATATTGCCTTCCCTCCTAAGATGCTTCACAGCCTACATAGGTTACCAATGATGAAATTTAGGTAACCTAAAAATACACTAAATGGATGCAATCATAGTTGCAAACAGAAGAATATAATCAAAATAAAGCCAGCATCACTGGCGTTTTTCCACTGGTGGAATGCAGGATGGGAACCATTCATGCAGGGATGCCAAGTTCCGCTTAAAGTGGATGGGGATTCTGCACGAAAGGGGAGCAGGGCGAGACTGTAAATCTATAGCAAGCGTCTTGTGCAGAGCAACCATGTTTTATAAGGGCTCATCTGAATCACGGGACAAATGGCTTTTAGACGATTTAACAAAAAAGCCTGCTTTCCCCCCTTTCTGAGTACCAGGAATCAGCATTTTGTTTCAGAGGTAAGTACAAGCAACTTACATTATCTGAATACCTCATAATTGGAATTTAAGCAACAAAACTTCAAGTGTCCCCAACAACCAAAATTCTAAATATTAGCTAAGTGACATTAGGATAATCGTAGCTTTTGCAGAGCCTGACTGCACACTGGAAAAAGCAGAGTCCTGTCCAGGGCTGCAATCTTCTGAGGGTAGCGCTGCTACCACAGCCATGGTACCACACCTGCACTGCATCACTCCTCTTGGACTACCAGTCAACAGGGCTGCTGCTGTCCTGCTGCCTACTGTCACTGTGCCAGGCTGCTGCAGTGCCCATTCAGTCCAACAATGACCCACCCCATAACCAATGAGAGTGGCATGCTGCTGCCCTGCTGCATGCACCAAGTCTCTTTCCTTTACACGGTTCTGGGTTGGATGGGAGGCTTAGAATCCTCAGGTCATATGGCTCCAGTGTGCAGGTGCAGCCTGAGTCACTGTCATGGCAGTGACCAAACCCACAACTTAGCAGCACAGCATCCCCCCTCCCCTCTCAGAAGTTGCAGAGGCAGGTAAAGTTCCTCACATTCTTCCTTCCTTCAGGTTGTGTGCTCGTTAGGAGGGACATACTGGTTACGAGTTGAGAGCAGCAGCAACATACATTTTGTCGCAGGTAGCAAAATAACTAGGGCTAATCCTGTTAACCTGGACAATTTATTGCTTCCACTGCAACACTGATCAGTTTATGCTGACAACTCTAATAAAGGTTAAGTGTCTGCAACATGGAAATGTTCTAACTATTCCTTGTTTCAATACATGGTTATTAAATCGGCAGCAAATTTGCAAGAAACCTCCTACTAACTTACCATCTGTACACTTTTTTCCAGTTCCTGAGGAATTGCAAACGTAGATGAAGGAGCCTGAGTAAGAGGCCATGCACCTGCCTGGAAAAAAAAAAAGGGGAGGGGGGTGCGATCACATTAGTATTTCAACAGATTTTAAGTACCCACTGAATAATCTTCCCTATCTCAAGCCACCACAGATGCAAGATATTGAGGTGGACAAGGAGTTCTTTATGCACACAAAAACATATGGAACTATGAAGTATCCGCTTTAGGCAAGAAAGCAGTCATTACAGCCAGTGCTTTTACCTTACCAACAGTTAGGGAACAGGTTTTTGGTAAGCTGAGAATTGTAGGCCTTTAATATAAGCTTCAGAAGTGGTGGTAGGAGAGTTGCGTTTTCTCCATTTCATTTTTGGAAAATCCCACTCGTACTCGGGGATCCACATTCACTGCACTTTCCGCATGGGCGACATTGGGGGGAAATGCAGTGAACATGGGTCCCTGCTCATACTTGCAAGTTATGCTTTAGAAAATGGTGTATTTGTTACATAAATGAAAAGGCAAAGTAAAGAAGAATTAGTACCTGTAGAACATAGATCTGAAAGCTAATTCCCAAATCTATAGTGGTGTCTTGATTTTTGATAAAGTTATTGAATTTGTTGTTGAGATCAGCACTAACACTCATGTCTGTATACATCCGATGAAGCTTGCTGGTAAACTCATAACCACAGGCCTGCTGTAAAAACAAGAAAAAATTTCTAATTAAGATACAGACATATGCAGGATAGTACTCTTAAAATATTCTATATTTCTGCCTTAAGCTAGCTTTCTTATAGCAGATAGATCCTTTACATGTAAACTAACCAAGTAAGATTATTCTACAAACACTGATTTTTTTGCCCAATCTTTTTCTCAAGTTTATCTATGCCCAATACCAGTTGAAAACACTGGAAGATTATATCTTTTTCAAATGGGCTGCCTTAACTTTGAACACTCCCAGTCTAGGAATACAGGTACACCCGAGACAAACACCCAAAATATAGAGAATTCAAAATTTTACTTGGCAACAGATTTTCTTCGTATTAGTTGACAAAAATCCCCAAGAGATAGGAGAATTGGTCACCTACCGCGGTGAATTCCTTTCTTCCCTGCACTCCGGGTAATCCTCTGTACAGGTAGCTCTGCGGGTGGCCGACGGGAGACAGAAGAAAATCACTCTTGCGAATGCGTGGCAGAGCTAACCCCTCGCTTCCTCAGTCGATATCCAAGCCAAGGACTGACCTGTCCACGCTCAGCAACCTCAACTGTGACCTCAACAAAACTTTGATAACAAAAAACATCTGACCCCATCCAACTTGACCCTAATTCCTAGGATAATGACTTGTAACTGGATCTTATCGACACCCGACTTTAGAGGGCGAGATTCACTTCAGGTGTACGCTTAAAGCCCTGCTATGTCCTAATCAACCACAGTAAGCCTTTAAGGTGTTCCCATTAGTGCTGTTTGATAGGGAGGGCTGGAGGATTACCTGGAGTGCAGGGAAGAAAGGAATTCACCAAGGTAAGTGACCAATTCTCCTTTCTCCCTTTGCCTCCAGTTAATCCTCCACACGGGATGTACCCGAGCCCTTAAGCATTGCTACGGGTGGGAACCAACAGCACTGGGGAATTCTAGCACTGCCTGTAGCACCCGCCTACCAAAGGCAGCCTCTGCAGATTTGTACACATTGAGTTTATAGTGCTTTACGAAGGTTTGCAGGGAGGACCACGTAGCCGCCCTGCATATTTCATCGTAAGAGGCCCTGCTTTAAAAGTGTAGGAAGTAGCTGTGCTTCTAACTGAGTAGGCCCATATCTGTAGCGGTGGCACCGTCCCTTTAGCCCTATAGGCTTCCTGAATGCACTGCCTCACCCATTTGGAAATGAGTGTCTTGGAGGCCTTGGTACACTTGTACCCCTGCTTAATGTTAACAAATAGGGCCGTGGATGACCCAATAGCTTGTGTTCTGTTTATGTATACCCTTAATGCTCTCCTTACATCTAAAGCGTGCCAGATTTTTTCCTTTGGGTGGATTGGTTTCGGACAGAAGGAAGGTAGTACTATCGCCTGACTTTTGTGAAATAAGGTAGACCTTAGGGATGAAAGCCTGGTCCACTCTAAGTGTAACTGATTGTTCCTGGAAAGAACAGAAATTTTCCTCCACCGATAGGGCCCCTAATTCGGAGATTCTTCTGGCTGAGGTGACTGCTACTAAGACGACCACCTTCAGTGTAAGCATATATAAAGAAATATGCTTTAACGGTTCAAAGGGTGCCCTAGTGAGAGAGTCCAGTACTAGGTTTAGGCTCCAGGATGGGCATCTATGGGCTACTGGGGGAGATATGGATCTTGCTGCCCTCAGAAATCGCCTGACAAGTCTATGGGATGATATATGCTTATTAACCACTGCTCTCAGGACTGAGTCTATTGCTGCTGCCTGTTTAGCCAGATTATTAGGCTTGAGTCCCTTGTCTAATCCCTCTTGGAGAAATGGGGGGATAACTGGGATCTCTGCCCTTGTCCACTGCCCACATTGCAAAAGTCTTCCAGGTAGCTATATATGATCTCCTTGTAGCAGGGCGTCTGGACTGTTGAAGGGTTGTGAGCACTCCTTCAGAGTATCCTCTCTTCTTCAGCGCCCCACGGACAAGTTCCATGCTGTCAGACTTAGCTTTTGCAGGTTCTCGCATAGGACTGGACCCTGCCTGAGTAGGGTCGGTGACCTTTGCTGAGCTCTATCAAGTCCGAAAACCAGGCTCTCCTGAGCCACCAAGGAGTTATCAGGATCACTCGAGCTTATTATTATTATTATTATTATAAACATTTATATAGCACCAGTTGTGTGACCTGGTGCTGTACAGAACATAGAATTAGAGGCGGTCCCTGCCGGTGGCTTACAATCTAAAAGACAAAGGGGGGGAGACAGGGAGAGGGGACAGTGGGAGAGAGAGGGGAGAAGACAAACAAACCTTCAGGCGGATGCGAAATCTCAGGTGCGTATGCTTGGCTTGGTTACAAAGAGGTTGGTAGCAGCAGTCAGCAGAGGAGGGCCGACAGTAAGTGTACGGGGAAAGACTAACAGGCATTGGGAAAGGCAGCAAGGAAAAGGTGGGTCTTGAGGAGGGAT
>QEPC01004073.1:2703864-2728756 GCA_003113815.1 Sphenodon punctatus | reverse complement strand
GAGATCAAAGGAGGTAGTCAGAGAGAGAAAGCGGGAGATAGAGGGGATGGAAGGTGTGTCGACGTGAATGTTGAAATCACCAAGAATGAGAGTGGGGATGTCATCGGAGAGGAAGGTGAGCCACGATTGAAAGTCTGGGAGGAAAGAGGAGAGGGAACGCAGGGGGCGGTAAATGACAGCAACACGAAGGTGTAGAGGGGAATATAAGCGCACAGAGCGGGCCTCAAAAGAAGGGAAGGAGAGGGAGTGAGGAGGGGAAATGTAAGTGGAGCTTGTTCTCACATGATCTTTGCTACAGTTCTCGTAATCAGGGGAATTGGCGGAAACACGTAGAGTAATTTCTGTGGCCATGGTTGGTTTAGGGCATCCACTGCTGCTGCCGCCTTGCAGGGGATCCTGGTCATAAAACTGGGCAGCTGGGCATTTTCTTGGCTGGTGAATAAGTCTATCACCAGAGAGCCAAAACGTGAGACTAGGTCCTGGAACACCTCCTTGTCCAATTCCCATTTGTGTGGATTGATAGTTCTCCTGCTCAACCAGTTTGCCTGGTCGTTGTCTCGACCCCTGATGTGCAGAGCCTTCAGGGAGTATAAATGCTTCTGGGCCCAAGTGAAGAGCCTCACTGCTTCTCTGTGGAGAGCCGGAGCCCTGGATCCGCCCTGGTGATTTATGTAGGCTTTGGCCGTGGTGCTGTCCGTGTAAATGAGTAGATGGCAGATGATTAGACTCAGCCTGAGGTGTTCCAGAGCCAGACGAACTGCCTTGAGTTTTAGAAAATTGATACTCTGCATCTGGTCCTCTTTGTTCCAGCGGCCCTGAACTAACCTGGTCCCGGAGTGAGCTCCCCAGCCCGAGAGACTGGCATCGGTTATCATCACCTCCCTTACTGGTTCTGTTATTGGAACACCCTTGCTGCAGGTGTCCTTTCTTAGCCACCAGGACATGGAGTATCCTAATTCCCAGGGAATGAAAACCCAGGGGTTCAAGCCTTAATTCAGCTCTCACTGCATAGGACACAGCAGCCTCTGCAAGGGTCTTAGGTGAACCCTGCCCCACTGTACCTGACTGGTGCAGGATATCAACAGTCCTAGCAGTTGAGCTAGGGTCTTGAGCTGCATTCATGTTTGATGTTTTAGGTGGCGAATCAGTAGGTGAACCTTATCTTGTCTGGCGGGAGGAATAAGTGCGACTTCTAAGGTCGTATCAAAAATTACGCCTAGGTGTTCCAACCGACACGCAGGTTGGAGGTGACTTTTTTCCTTGTTGATCAAAAACCTGTGCAGCCTTGGGTATTGCATTGTTCTGTTCAGGTCTGCTATGATTTTGTGGTCTGACTGCGCCCAGATCAGGATGTCGTCCAGGAAAGGGTATAAATGGATTCCCGCCCTTCTGAGATTTGCAATCAGTGGGACCAGGATCTTGGTAAAGACACTCGGAGCTGACGAAAGTCCGAAGGGGAGGGCCTTGAACTTGTAGCGGGCTCGCTGGTAACAAAATCTGAGCCACCTCCTGTGCAATTGCCAGATTGGTATGTGGAGATATGCCTCTCGTAGGTCAAGAGATACCATCCAGTCCCCTTTCCTTAGGCTTAGCGAAATGGAGGCAACGGTTTCCATTTTCAATCTCTGGGCCCTGACCGCCTGGTTCAGGGCCTTCAGATCCAGGACTGCTCTCCAGATACCCAGCTTTTTTGGCACCAGAAAAATGACGGAATATAGCCTTAGCCCCGCCTGGTCTAGTGGAACTGTCTCTATGGCCCCTATGCTCAGGAGTCTCTGAATCTCTGAGGACATGGCCAGACGCTTCTCTGGATTTGCTGAGGCAGGGGAAAAGATAAATCTTTAATTGGGCTGTTTTGATAGCTCTATGTGATACCCTTGGGTCACACACTCTAGGACCCACAAGTCTGAGACCGACTTTTCCCAGAGCCCTGAGAAAAGCTGGAGTCTGTCCCTGACCTCTGCACCTTCTAGATAGTCAGGAGTCCTGCTTAGGCTTCCCTGCAGTGGGGCCTCTTGGTCTCTGCTTGTCAAATCTGGGGTACTTGTTTCCCCTCCCTCGAAATGGGAAATTATCCTGGCCCTCTCCGATTTGTGGTTGAAACCTTTTAAAACCCATATAGTTAGCTCGGGCCCTATACAGTTGGGCTTGAAAAAACTTCTTTCTTGTTCCCATTTGCTGGAGGATTGTGTGTTTAGATTTATCATTGGTGTCTGCCAATACTTTCTCCAAGCAGACCCCAAACAGCTTAAGTCACAAGGGACTGAGACCAGCATATTTTTGGCAGTGAAGTCACCCTGCCAGGACCTCTCGGGCTGCCCATCCCATCCCATCCATAGTGGAATCGGCTAGGAAAGTAGTTGCGAGCATAATTCTAGATGACAGGATCTGCGATCTTCTGTCAGGGATAGCTGGGTCCTGAGCTTCCTGCAGTCAGGACAGTAGGGCTCTTTCTACATTAGGACGAGATAACACACACCTTTATTGCTGAGGCCAAAGCCTCTAGGGCCCTTCTAAGGGCAGAGTCTATTGCCCTGTCAGTGGGATCTTTAGGATAACAATCCCCCGCAGTGGGGGAAACGGTCTGCATGGCTAGGGAGACAGCTGCAGCATCCGCTTTGGATTTTTTAAACAGCGGTTCCTTCTTCCTTGAGAAGGCCTAAAGAGAAGTTTGTGTTCTGTTCATTCTCTGGGACTGGTCAGGATTTTTCCATTCCTCGAGGATCAACTTTTCGAAGACCTTATCGAGGGGCATCCCTGACTCCTTCCCGTGCAGGGAAGGGATGTAGTCCCTTTCCTCCTCCTCTTGGGAGTCTGAGGAATTCCCTTTTACTGCCCTTTCCTTGAGCTGGAGGGTTTTAGCCACTTGAAAAAGCAGGTCCTCCCTGTATGCTAGGGGAAACTGTCTCTCTCGCTCCCTGGGGGCGGGGCCTGCTGAGTGGAGCCCTTAGCCTCAAAAGACTCCTGTGCCAGATCAAATTCCAAGTCTGAGGCTAGACGCGCGTGAGACTGATCCCTGCGCTTCCTCGGCTGCTCCCCTGCTGAATTCTCCTCAGAGGAGTGAGAGGAGACTTGGATAAGAGCTCTGGCGCCCCCTTGTGGAGCTCTGGCCCTTTTCTTGCCCGCTTTTCCCGCCAGTCGCCCCGATGCTTTGGGGGAGGGGGGATTTAGGGGCCCCTTGAGTTTGTAACTCACAAAGCCTGTCCAACGACTGGAGGATTTTTCCCATTGTGGCATCCATGGATACCTGGGAGTCTTCCTGAGTAGAGGCTGCCCGTTCTTGCGCTCTAGGTTCCCTGGCTGGCTCTATGCCGATATAGATTGTCCCTATCGCCTCCGGGTTTTGCGCTCGCAGCCGGAACCCGCTCTCGCGTTGCAGAGCTGTTTCCAGGCTGGGGGGTGGGGAGGGGCTGGTGAGTCCTTTTGCCTCCGAGGGGGTGAGTGAGCAAAAAAAAATAAAAAAATAAGACAAACCCTCTCGGATCCACTGTTCCCGGGCGCTGTGCGCGGGAACCAGCCCGGCCTGTCTGTGCGGCCCCGAGGGGCTCGGGAAAGCACTGCCTCTATGGTCCCACCTGCTTGCCTGTCTGACCAAAATTTAACCCCTGAGAGTCTGTGGGGTGGGTGAGCTCTCCCACGTGTTGTAGCAGGGAATGACAAAGAATAAAAAAGGCACAAAAAAAAAAAAGCTGAAGAGTGGAGACGCAGCAATTCGCTCCCGACGGCCCGAAGGCAGAAGACAGACTGAGGAAGTGAGGGTTTAGCTCTGCCACGCATGTGAAAGAACGATTTTCTTCTTCTGCCTCCTGGCGGCCCCCCGTAGAGCTACTCGTGCAGAGGATTAGCTGGAGGCAGGGGGAGAAAAGGACTGCTTTTTTTCATGTTACCAATTGATAGCAATAGGAGCTGCCAATTGTGGAAATTAACATTTGCTACTGTATTCATAACTACAACTAGTTTTCAAACTTAAGTTACATTGAAAATCATAAATTACCAAGATACCGTTTTGAAAGTTGAGCATTATTTTTAGGTTACAGGACAGGTGATGCAGATTCTGGTTTTGAAAAGGCAGTAAATTTATCAGCACTGGCAGAGTTTATAACACATCTCTCTCTTATAAGATGTGTCCATCTGTTTTTGAATTGGTAAGCAAAAAGCAATTCCACAAACATTTCTTTCTGCAGTCAAGATTAACAAGATAAAATCCTAAAATTAAGCTGCTGACAATACCTATATGCTATACTTCTGCATTTTAATATAATGGATTATGCTGCAAAGCATATGCTTCTGGCAAGCATAGTGAAGTCTGCAGAAGACTTGAACTGGGGCAGCTTCATGTATTAACTATGAAAAAGATAATTACATCCTTAATAAAGATTGCAACACACCATTGTATTTATAGTGTACTGCAAGAGTATTACCTTTAGTTTATTAATCATTGCTTCTTCAGAGTCCATAGACATCGATAGGCCGTGAATTAATCGTTTTGCTAACATTCTAGCATAGAACTGTACAAGAACAAAACAGCATCAGGAAGATACAGCTTCTCAAATTTGCTCACATTTTTTTAAAAAAAAGAAATCCTCACAGCTTTAAGTGAAATACATTTTGGTTTAACAACGAACAAACAACAAATCATGAGATACCTTTTGGAAAACGTCTTTATCATCAATGTACTTGAACACTGTAATGAAGCTTGTAAGCTTGTCTTCCACTTCATTCTCGGTCATGCCCTTTGCGGATTTCTTTAACAAGTTGTCACAGTACTTGGCCAGCTCAAGAGAAAGAAAGAGAACGTCTATTTGCTAAGCTCGCAAGTGATATGAAAACATGATTTAGGTTACATTAAAAAAGTGAAACATGACAATAAAGGTCCATATTTTTAGACTGAATTGTGTCCACAGAAAATAGACCTCTTGCATTCAAAATTTGTAACTGTGCATTACTCAAAACCATATATCTGTATATATTAATGTAAAGTTTTAAAACAAAAATTTGACACTGAAGAGTCTTCACAAGGGACTATGAAGAAGGAAAATTATTTCCATTAGTTGTTCACTGTATATTAGTTTAGACTAGTTACACCGCATAAAAATATTTGTTACTTACCAGTTCTGGTGCTTTGCAAATAGACTTGGGTTCCCTATAGTTGACTACTGATGTCAGAGCCTATATAGAAAGGTAAGTTTTAAAAGTGTCATAACGTGTCAATGGAACAGTCTATACCTGTTGGTCGTATCAGCCCTGAGTCTCCTGTGAACTGGACACTCAATCAAGGTATGTAGGCTCTGAAGTACAAGTAGCAACTCCTTACTGGGTCTGACTAACATAGGCAAGTTCAAATGCCGAATGGCCTCTTCACCATGTACACCGTCTGCTTTCGTAAGCCCTACCAGACATTCTGCCTGTAAGTCCAGAAAACCCATCATGGGCATTCCCGGCTTCTCTCTTTCTCTCTATACTATACTTTTATGCAGCCAGCAGAACCGACCCCAGGTTCTTTACTCCTAAACCTGGCAGGCAATTAGCTAGCTATTACCAAAGGCAAAGTGCGCCACTCTGCTTTTAGAAGAGCCAGGCTAGGCTGACACATATCTTTGGTGCTTTACAAAAAAGCAATCTACTATAAGCTACTCGGGTCAAATATTTTTTATATATAAAAAAAAACAGTACAAAATAGACAAAGGAGGATGAAATAAAATAGTATAATTACAGTGGCCACATTATACCTTCTGATCATTTAAGGTAAATCTGAAGCCAGACAAGAAAGGAAGGTTAAGCAGCACAATTGAGAGAGGAAGGATAATGAGTGATTTTAATCAGGAATTCAAAAGGAGCAAATGAGTGCTGAGAATGGAAAAGAGAGTGGATAGAAAAGCACAAAACCCACAAACGGTTAAGAGTAGAAGGGGGAAAAAAAAGGAATGGTATAGTGAAGAGGGAGGGCATTACACAGTGAGGAGAAGCACAAAGTGTGAAACCATAAATAGAGGCAGACATACAAGTCTGGATAAAAAGTAGAAAATGCAAGGAATCCAGAACCACCCATAAATCGGGCTTTGCGTGATGAGTAAGGAAGGGTAGCCGAGTTCAACATTGACTTTTCAAACAGCAGGAACTCATTAAAATCTCACACTGAAGTGCAAAACTAGAGTTTATATAAAGACAGGATACAGTATATGACAATACTGTAAACATGCAAGAAACTAACCAATAACTACATCATAGCTACAATGAGGGAGAAACAGGGGTCATTTACAAATGAATAAATGGTACTTCTACAAAAATTCTAATTTTTAAGGTTGGCTTGATAGAACATTAATAATCCTGCAATGTATGCCCCATTAAAAAAAATAATTCCCTAGTAGTTAAGTATGTTTGCATTTTACAAGCTGTGCCAGGACATCAAGACATTGTGGAACTTCATTATATTCCTGCACGAGAAGTATTACAGTACCTGCTCTGGAAGGAACCGTATGTTTACAGACAAGTTTAAGATTTTAGCTTAAAAACGCAACAAATATTAACTGATAACAGGCAACATTAAACACAACAGATAACTATTTACTTTTTGTTTCACATTATAAGGCTTCAAAGCAGTAATTAACTTCTTCTACTGCATCATCTGAATCAGAAATATTCAGTAACAGACTCCTGAAAAATCTGTTTATATAGGATTTGGCAAAATCTAGACTCATGGAACCTTTAGAAAACCCTTCGACACAGAGGAATATTAGCATTAGTACTAGCTAATAGACAGTATCAATCCAGCCTAAAAGGCTACTTTTTATTTTGAGGAAGTCTGCATTTTATCTACATTTCTAAGAGCAGCATTAATTAGCAGCAAAGTAGAACCTATTTTGTGTTATGCATTAAAATGTATTCTTTACCTAACTTTACTAGAATGGCTGGACCCATTCTAGGTACTCAAGGCCCCTCAGTATAGAACTCGCTCCCTCCAGATGTTCCTCACTCCTTTGCCTTTAAAAAGCACCTGAAAACTTTTTTGTTTTTCAGGTGCTTTTCGAGGACCTACTGCTGATCCTCCCCCTCCGGTCATGTGTGGGTTTCTTGTCCCTTTTCAACTGATTTTATATATAGTGTTCTATTGTATTTTAAATGTTGTAAAGCACTCTGCCATCTGGCAGAGGGGCGCTGTATAAATAAATTATTATTAGTGCGTTCCCTCTAAGTGGTTTTTAAAGTGCATAAAAGTAACTCTGTATGTGCTACACAGCTACAGCATATAGTTGGCGGGTGATCAGACTTTTGCTGTGGTGGGCCCCTTGGTGTGGACATCGCTCCCTCCAGATGTTGGTCTCCGTTCCTCCCTCTTTACTTTCAAAAAACACCTGAACACATTTATTTTCTAGGTACTTTTAGAATCCACTGCTGGTTCCCTTAAGTGTACTCTGTTCTCCCTTTTTCCTTCCCCTATCAAAGTATTTTATTACTGTTTTAAATTGTTTTAAATTCTGTAAAATGCTCTTGAGTGCCATGCAAGGCAGGGGGGCACTACATAAATAAAATTATTATTATAGTACAGTAGTTTTAAATTTGCAGCTACTCCACCTTATGGTTAAGGCCATGTATTACAACTTAGGTGTATATCAAGTGTAACAGCACTGGGAAGTGGTGTGCTTTTTAAATAATTGGACTTAAAAGTTAATATTTGTGAGGGAAACAAGAAAAATTGTGAGTTGGCAAGACCATTAGAGCAAGGTGTAAAAGGAGTTTTCAAGAAGGATGACACTGCAGGGAACCTAAGTGAATTTTCAGTTTTCAGAGTAGAGGAGTTGGAGGAAGTAACTACACATAAGCTTCCCTTTTTAGAAGATTCCTCAGATTTCTCTTTTTAAAAAACAAAGTATTTAGAGTAAATTGCTAAGCAGCAGTCACCAGGGCCAGCTCATGTCCACCCAAGAGATTTGAAGGACTCAGAGTAAGAAATTGCAGAACTCCCCTGACTGTGGTATAACCCCTTGGCACTAACAGATTGGAAAGTAGCACATGTACCATCCATTATTCTTTAAAAGAAAAAAGAAGTCTCCAAAAGCTCTACTGGAAACTATAGGTCAGTAAGACGCTCAAATACCAGCCCACTCAGACCTGCAGAAAAGAATTAGATCCAGATAAACACAATATACTGAGGAATGAACAACTTTCAAAAAGGGATGTCAAGCCTCAGCCTATTAGAATCAATGGTTATTAGTCACAATAGTTAGGGGATCCCTAATTTTTGACTGTTGGAAGCTGAATGGGAATGGGAATGATGGAACAGAGCACTCCGTAGTGGTTGTGTCTCTTCTTCTGAAGCATATGGTACTGAGCTCCAAGAGAAAAAGGATACTTGGGTTAAATTAATGGTTGGTCTCACCTTATATTGCAGTTTTTATGTTAAGATGTTTGTGCACCTTGGGAGTTTTTTGGTTGTTTTTTTAAAAAACAAAACCCCATCCCATCTGGGAACTACACCACTGACAAGAAATAAACACTCCGTAGAAAACAGAGACTAGGTGTATTTTCATGGGGAAACCAGGAAAATCGCCACTATCGTTGTACATTCATAAGGTGTCATTTGAATATCTGGACCTAAATGTCTTAATACACGATAAATGGCATTCACATTACAGTGGCCTGTGAGCCACCAGAAAATTTGTTAGTGCCCTGCCAGATGTTCACCTGGGATTGCTCCTAGGCATGTCACAGCGGCTAGCCCAGGCTGTAATCCTAGAGCCGTCTGGGATTACATTCTGGGCTGCCATCTGCCCAATTGGGCTAAAGTGGGCTACAGAAGGCTATAACATTGGTGGCTGTCATGGCTGACCATTATGATGGGGGTGGGGCGCCAGGTACAGCGCAGGGGTGGGGCCGGCCACACATTTATGCCCAGCATGTTTCTTGTGCCGGTGGACCTAGTCGGAACCATGTTGCTGGCATGTTCCTGACCTCAGTCAGGTTATGACGGCAGGACTCTGCTGTCATATCTATCAAACCCAAACTTCCTAAAAAGCTCTCTTAAAGACATGCTGAACTAAATTTTAAATTAAGTTTTGTCCTGAAAATAGTGATAAGGTAATTAAGCCATATCAAATAGTTAAAGTCAAATAAAAAAAAAGTTTTCACAAAACTCTGTACAATGAAATAATTTGCAGCAACTATAAAGTTAATGAAACACCCCTGATAATACTTTTTTTTTTTTGCCAAAAGCATAAGTAGCTTTGATCTCATTTAAAAGCTACTTGGCCATATGAAAATAGATTGTGTGCCTGTGATTTAGTATGTGTAGAGGACTTACTCCATGTGTTATTTGACTGCCCTCTAACATAGTACGCGAGGGATTTATACCTTGCCCCATGGATTGCTTTAAGACCATACGCTTCTCCCTCGCAATTGTTGTTTTTCTTTACTACGGCCAAAGTAGCAGATATTGTTGTTAGTTTGGCCTTAATGGCTCATGATCTTTACAAGCGCTATATATGTGCTATTTGAAATGTGAAATTTATACTTTTTACTGTATGTGGGGATATATTGATTGAAATTTTACAGTATAATTTTGAGCATCTCCTATGCTGGAGGTTTTTATTATATTTGTGATTATTGTGTTCATTGTATTATTGGTTTATTGGGACATGGCAAAAGCTAGTTCCCGTAATCAAATCTATCTATCTATCATTTAAAAGCTACTTGGCTGACACAGCTTTCCAGAAAGTGTATTTTCCCACTCCAGTATAGCTTAAGTAGCATTAGTTATTTCATTGAAGAAAAAAATTACCTTATCAAGGGCACTCATAAAGTGCTGATCACCATTCAAAACAGTGTTGATAAGCTGAACAAATTTACTGTGTACTTCCAAAACAGATTCTACAAATTGGGTTGGCATCTGAAGACAGAAAACAAAATTGAGAAATACAAGAGAGATGGATAAATGGAATAAATAAATGCATTTTTCTAATTACTTGGTTAAATCAAAGTTGCCAAAGATCTAGTTACTTGAAGCAATGTGACCTATACAAATTCATACTTACAAACATTGTTGCTTCCTTGGAACTTGCCAAAAATCAGTTCCCTTTGGGAGTGAATGAGAATCTCCTTATGGAGCTGAACATTCAGAATTTAGGTTCTTACCCAGGGGTGGGAAACTCCCCATGTACAGGCCAAAACCAGCTAGCGGCTGCTTATATTCTCTCCTTCCAAGTTCCTTGGTCTGGCCCAGGGATCCAAGCCCTCCTCTCATGCACTGAAAAAGTGAGTTCAGGGGAATGGAATGCAGATGAGGGCATACGCTCAAGGACAGGAGATGGATTGATGGCACTGAGCCACAGTCTGGCCCCTCCCCTTCCTTCCCCCATCCTAAGTACATCCTTTAACTTCCCTCTCCCAACTCCCATCCACCCTGTGAAGTTTGTCCTAATTTTCAAGGTAGCCTATGGGAGGGAAAAGGTTCCCCACTCCTGTTCTAGCCCTTATTACTCCAAAATATTTATGTTCTGAAGAGGCTACTGTGAATATACACTGCAACATTGGAGGGAAAATAGCTACTTATGTAGTGTTGGCATCTTCTCTTGGAAGGTGCTTATTTTCTGCTTGTGGGAACCTAGCAAGCTGTAAACATCTAGGAGACTGAACTGAGGATGTCTAGCTAAACAAGGATTGTAGCTTCACCGTCCCAAAGTGAGCACGAGACCTAAATGGCCAGTACAGAGTAGTGTGGTATAAATATGAAAAGAAGTGTGGGTAGCAGGCATGTTTATCTACCACCACTGTTCAGTAGTGCAGCGGTTCCCAACTCACGTGTCAGGGCATGTGGGTACCTTGGAAGGTTGTCAGGTACATTCTGAAAACATAGATAACAGTTGCCCAGGGAGCCCAGGTCCTTTGAGGCCCTGCCACAGGTCTTAAGAGATTAAATCGATCGAGTTGATCTTTCTGGGATGAGTTTCAGGAAGTGACACTGGCCGATGCGGTGAATGTCCCCGAGTCTGTTAGAACCACAAGTTGTGAATTAGATCCGTGCCCGTCCTGGCTAGTGAAAGCCTCCAGGGAGACTTTGGGGGTGGTGCTGGCGAGGGTAGTCAACGCGTCCCTTCGGCAGGGGAGGTTGTCACCCAGTCTCAAGGAGGCTGTGGTGCGCCATCTGCTGAAGAAGCCATCATTGGATGTGGACGTACTCGCCAGCTCCTGACCCATCTCTAATCTTCCCTTTTTAGGGAAGGTTACTGAATGGGCAGTGGCACTGCAGCTCCAGGCGCATCTGGACAGCATCGGCTTCCTTGACCCTTTTCAATCTGGGTTTCCGCCCCAGCTATGGTACTGAGACGGCGTTGGTGGATGATCTCCGCTGGGAGATGGACACAGGATGCTCGAACTTTTTGATCCTGCTAGATCTCTCCGCCGCTTTTGACACCGTGGACCATGGGCTGCTATTGAGACAGCTGCGAGACTTGGGGGGGGTCTGCACAGGACAGTCCCTGGATGGTTCTGCTTATTTCTCTCAGGTAGAAGCCAGCGGGTGGCGCTGGGGGCTGAAACATCTAGCCCCTGCGTCTTGAGCTGTGGCGTTCCACAGGGTTCCATTCTGTCTGTTAATGTGTATATGCAGCCCCTGGGGGAGATCATGACAGGGTTTGAGGTGCAATGTCACCAATATGCTGATGATACTCAGCTGTACCTCTTGTTTTCAACTGACCCAGGCCCTGCTGTCTCATTACTTTCTCTCTGTTTGGAGGCCGTGGTGGATTGGATGTTGTTTTAAATTGCTGGGGGTTGATTTCTTGCTGTTTTTATTGTTATTATTGGGTTTTTATGATATTGTACGCCGCCCTGGGATGCCATAGGCATGAGGGGGCGGCTAACAAATATAAATGAAATAAATAAATAAAAAAATTAATCAAATGTTTAATATTGTAAGCATAGTTGATAATTTAAGAGCCCAATTAATAGCTACTTCATTTTGTCTTCTGTTAACATGCAAGAAAGGTTTTCAATGTTATAATCAGTTTAAGTGTATGGCTAAGTAAATATAGGGAGCATGGGTGTGCCATGAAAACATTGCTAAAGCAAACATGTGCCTGAGCTGAAAAATGGCTGAGAATGTCTTCAGTAGTATACCTCACTAGACGAAACAAGAGGCGGTACTTCCCAAATGAGCTGGAATAAAAATCAGGTCTAATTAATGTTTTACCAAAACAATGGCTTAGTCATTATCTCAGCTGCAAGCATGAGGTACAATGAATTAAATGTTGAGCAATGCCTGTTGCAAACTTAAGACCCTTATTTGCAATTATTTATTTATTACAAAATCTTCTATCCCGCTTCCTCCTGCCCACAGGCAGCTCAAAGCATAGCTGAGCTCCCTTGTATAGCAGACTGAAGGATGGGAGGGGCTTAGAGCCTTTAAAAGCTAGGCTCTCTTCCCCGAGGACAAGCAAAAGCAGCAAGGGGCAGGATGAAGCCCTCCCACAGTGACTATAACACTGTGCTTTCTGTTGTAGATTTGTAAAGTGTGGTGATGGGGTAGCACAATCAGAGTGGAAGCAGGAATGAAGGAGGACTGTGTTGTGTTTGCGTGCGGGTTTTCCTAGTCCAGCAGACCCCAGTCATTCCACACGGCTTTACACAGTTGCACATCAAAAAGGTTATTCACAAACACTAACGCTGGGTTTCCTTTTGCTGCAGCAAAATGAACAATGTGCTGATCAGAAAGTTCAATTGAAGTACAAAGTTCCAGAACCATTTCAATAAAGCAAGCCAAAAATCACAGTCCGAGAACGTGCATTATGTAAGCTAGGATGCGACAGGGATGTCTGCTCTCATTATACCCACTAGTCTGCGGGTCAGTGGTTCACAAAGTTACCACCTGAGGCCCCCCCATTTTGGAAGCTTGAACATTATCCTGTGACCTCACACGGCAGCAACAGCAACATGCTAAGTGTATCATTTGGGATTGTGACCCCATCCGCAGATGGCATGACCCCACTTGGGGTCCCAAAGCACAGTTTGGGAAGTTCTACTGTAGGAACTGCACTAAAACAGTTAGCTCTGCTCTCTGAGAAGACTCACGTTTTCCTGAGACAGATTGCTGGTTGCTCTAAGGCCCTCATCATGGATATGGTTTTGTAGTTCCTGAATCATATGAGGTAAACCACTTGACACGGCACGAAGCAAGGTGTACATATTTGCCATATCTGCAAAAATGAAAGATATACTTTTTACAGATTAACAATTTTTCTAAATTATTAAATCTAAATGTACACAGTACCATAATCTTGCATGTAACTTTACAAAGACTGAAATAAGACGGCTCCTGCTTTGAAGAGCTTTCAGAAGGTAACAGACAAGGCTCTGTTTTGATGAACAGTTAATTTGATGGAGCTGGATGTTATTCCTGTTGTGTTCACATGAACAGAGCACTAAACCGACGTTATTCAGGAACAGGAAGAGATGTACTCCTGAACAAACAAGCGTACATAGCCTACTTCAGCTTGTATTTTGAAGTAACTGTGTGAACAATCATCAGGATGAGGGTAGTGACTGCAGTTCAGTGATTATTAAAGTTTCAACCGAGGTGTGTGTGTGTGAGACAGTGTGTATTGTGTGAGAGAATTGGTCTAGTAGTACTTTGGTTTACTGTTTAGACAAACAATGTGCCCAAGTGGAGTAGTTTCTTTGATTTAATTAAATTGAAATGTTTACTTCCATTTGCCAGAATGTGAGCTAAGAGGGCCCTTGAGGTCCTTTCCACACCAAAAATTCTATGAACAAAATGTGAGGGTAACGGGAAAAAGAAAGGGTAGTAAAAAGGATGAACAAGAGTTAAACAGTGCAAATTAATCTATTCTTGGCAATTCACAGTTGTGACCACTCTACCATTCCTATATTTCTATAACGAATTTATTGATGACAGGGAAGTGGCAACGGTCCTATCTATAGAAAAGTATGTGTTGTTCTGTCTTCCCTATGCCGTCCTATCAGCTGGACATTCCATGAACCATGCTCATGTCCCACTGAACTTCACGAAGAATGCTGTCTAGAAAACGTCAAAAGAAGCTGTTAGTATGAACATACGGGCAATGAAAACACTAAACTCTAATGACAGAAGTTTGTGTGTTTGAAGTAAATAAAGAATTCTGCATTACTTTCCATTCTCTGTGTGAATCGTTACATGTCATCTGGGAACACAATATAATTAAGAGAAGAAAAAAATCTTTATGACTTTTCCGACACACTTATAAACAGACTGGGTCTCTCTAGCACACAAATAACTGATGAACAAGAATCAGGCTGCCAAATGCCTTTAGGAACTGGGGTCTGTAGGCCTCCCCATCCAGGACTCCAATGAATCCAGTTTACTCTAAAGAACTAATCAAGTACGTTACAGTTAGATAAATAAGCCTGGTTAATCCTCTGGTACAGAGCACAGCAGCTTGGATTCTCTCCGTAGTGTGGTTACACAGCCAGTATGCTCTGTACCAAAAATTATGCAACAAGGAAACCTAAATAATGCAAGAATAAATTATGCAAGTTTATGCAGATGTGTTAATCTGAATACTGTATTTCAGTCACAGCAACTGGGTTACCTTTGGAAGGTCTGAGCACAGACTACTAGGGGTTGGTAGGATAGGGACTGGGGAACAGACTGCAAGTAGGGGGTATATATTGCCAGGAACTGCTGCCAGGTTAGGAGTCCATCGCTCCTGGTTGCTTTGGGAGGGATGAAAATGATAAAGCTGAGGACTAGAAGACATGAGGGCACAAAGGTCTGGAAGGGCCAGAGGGGCTCAAAGCCAGGAGAGCTAGAAAGGTTGGGCATGCTGGGATTTCAAAGCTTGGGGGACTGGCAGGAGCTGACATCGGAAAGGAACGGATGGGCCGAGAGAGAAATATGAAAGACTGGACTAAAAAGGGCAAGATGAAGGCGCGTGGAAGTACTGGAGAAGTGACAACTGACACCTCATGGACTCACCCCAGCAACCAACCAGGAGGAGATGCTGAGGATCTTGATCTCTTTTTCTGCCACTTTCAGGAACCAGAGGCCAGTAGCTCTCAGCTTAACCAGGCAGGGAAGGAGTGCAGTCCCATAGTTCCCTGCAGCTGCACAGCAGGGGCACTTGCAGCTATTCCCTCCAAGTGGCCAAGGAGAGGAGGCACACCCAAGGTTAGTGCAGCAGTGTGAACACTCAATCCCTCTCCCACCCACCTCAGCCAGGAGCCACTGGGGTCTAGGCTTTGAAGGGAGAGAGAAGAGGATTCATGCATGAATGCTCACTTCGGAGTCCAATGCTGCTTACTACTCCACAGCTACCTCCTTGCTGCTTCCAGGTTGACAGGGTAGGGTACCATCTTGTCTACTACGAAGGAGCAGGGAGGCAGAACTAGCACTGGAGCCCAAAGCAGCCTGGTACTGATTCCCTCACCTGCAGCACTGGAGACCAGCAGCTCCCAGCTCATGCAGCTGGGCAAAAGGAGAGTTCCTGTGAATGGCTTTGGCTCTTCCGCACCTCTGTAGGACAGAAGGCTGGTAAGGAAGCCTATACTAGAGCCTTTTGGGGACTGAACATTTGCACCCAAGCTTGTGTTGAGTCCAATGTGGTATATTGCAATGCTTTGAAGGGGGTAGTGAGCCTAGCCCAACCAGAGTCCAACCCAAGCCCAAGAATCTTGGGCAGAAAGAGTACCTGACCCAGCCTCGACCCAATTGGACCAGCTGGGCCCATCAGACTTGGGTTAGATTGCAGGCCTCTAAGCCTTTACATGTCCAGTACCAAGCAGTGTTCTGCTGTACGCGTTGTTCCCCACTGGTCCTGGCTGTGGCTTTCACTGCTGGTGGCTGATCGCTTGTCAAAAATCCAGAAACTGCTGCAAGCGCAGAATTTTTGAAGCCACAATGCCTTGACTATAGCTGAAGCAAATTTTAACATAATACTGTCAGGGGTATCTCTGGATAGCACAGCACATTTATTTTACTGAGCTTTGCTCTCATTTCAGACGTTCTTTATGCGAGCCATTGTGGAGAGCTGGGAGAAAGTAAAGCTTGAGCACAGTGGGACTCAAAATGCTTAAGTGACTGCGATGATTTAGGCAAGATTGTTTTAGATCCCATGATGAACAATGGATTCTTCTGTGCAACTTGTGTCTAGAGGGCCAATATAAAAAATATTGTAAGGTGCGATTTAACCCTCCTGCGCCTGAGAAACTGACTAAGAACTGTATCAGGGGTCAAAAGGACCCCCATTAATAAATAGCTGAAAAATAATGAATGTGATCGATTTGAAATGGACTCCAGATTAAGAAAAAAGAATGGAAAGTTCATTAGTATAACTGAAAAACAGAAATACAAAACAATCCCCCCATGGTATTGGGGGTCACCATGACCCCTCATGTAAAGCAGCACAACAAAAATGGTACGGGGGGGTCATGTTGACCCCCTCCAATCCCAGAAAATGAGGAGGCGCCAGCTCAAAAGTCTTGAGTTCACAGTAGGAGGCCAGATATGCCAATTGAGGACATTTATGAAAAATACAGGTTGCAAGGCTTCACAAAGCTCACAGTAAATGCATGTCACAGTCATAACACCCCCCCATTCAAAACGAATAGGTATTTTTCCAACACAAAGCTGCTAATGGTTGTGATTAAAAAAAAAAAAAGTGTCAAGAGTTCATTCTAGATCTTAATTGCTGTGTAAAGATAAGGCTTTTCAAGTGAGCTCCAAATCTCACAGTAAATGCAGGAGTCATCACCCCCCCCCCCCAAATGAAGACTGAATAGGTATTTTTCCGACACAAAGCTGCTAATGGCTGTGATTTTAAAAAAAGTGTTAACAGTTCACTCTAAATAGGTCTTAACTGCTATGTAAAGATAAGGAACAATAGAAGTTGGCAAGCTGACCTTTCACCGGGCATCAATGTAACCCCCAAAGCATTTAATGGTGATATTTTCCTAAACACACCACCGATGACCTTTGTGAACTCAAACTAAGTGCTACATTTTGTCCTTCACTCTCATTGAGGGTTTTCATTAGGAGAGCAGGTGCTGGGTTAAGTTTCATTTCTTTTAAAAGACACATGTATTTTAATAATATATGTGCAAGAGGTCAACATGACCCCAAGTGCAAAGGGCGTATAGTGCTTTCATTTTCCCATTGACTTACATTGGAGTCGAAAGGACCCCTGATGATGAAATGATAAAAACTTCCATTTTAAAAAAATGGGGAGGAATATGAAACACAGGACAGTTGACCTCACACTTCTTGAGGAATACATTTGGGGGGGAGGGGGGGAAGAGGAGTGATTCAGGTTTGCCAAAACAGTTCTATGATTTTTTTAGCAGCCTTTGGGGTCAGAAAGACCCATGGAAACACAGGAGGGTTAAGTAATTATAGTATTTTAAGCAGAGATTCAAGTAGACAAAGTGAATAAAAAAATACCAGCCATGGGAAGGAGTTAGTGCTGGGAAGCTAAATGTACGTTTTAAGCAGCGATTTTGGGGTAGAAAGGTCTTTTCAGTCCCAAGGCCCAGAAAATCTACTTCATGTTTTACCTTTATTATTCAAACGTATTTGGTTAAGATGCCTACGTGCATAAAAAGTTACTCAAAAGGGATTAATTCAAATGTACAGCTTAAAAAGCATACCACCACATAAACAATATGTTTTTGAAGGATAATTTAATTTAATGTGTTCTACTTTTCATGCCTATTGTGAATTACCGTTTTTTTTTTCTTGTCTGATGATATTATGACATTCTGCATGTAGAAATTGCAAGTGATCAGCTACCATTCGCTGCTGGCATTCATGAATCACTTTGACATATGAGCTTGGGTGCAAGTATTTCCGACATCTCATTTCTTCATCTTTTAATCTACCTAAAACCTATAAAGCAAATTTCCAGGATACAGAGCAGACGAAATACTACAAAACATCTTATAAGAGGCAAGTAGAATTCATTCATTTGAAACAAGAGATAGCTTAAGGAGAAAGGCAAACTGAAATTTGTCCCGTTAATTCTACGTTAACAAGCGAGAAGAATACCATTTACCCAATTATCAGTATTCTTTCCCATTTTACTTGGTGGTTTGGACTGAACGGGTCCAAAGCAATAAACCATTTCAACTATCTACTAAAACCCCTTTATTTTTCCAAACACACTCATGGATTGCTACATTGGGACAGATTTGGGGGATTTTTTGTTTTTTAAAGGAGTACATCATACGTTTACGTGCACTTGGAATTAATATATTTAAGTTAGTTTGTAACTGAAAGACCAGGAGTATGGCAATAGTATTTATTCAGATTAACCATATGCAGCCTGCCCTCCCCGGCAGAAAAGAGATTAGATCACCTCTGGCCTTTCCAGCCAGCTTATATTCTTAAATTACACCTAGTTTCATAAGTTGCTCAATTAGATGCACAGAAATCCTCCCATCTATAGTTCAGTGTCTGTCTGTGCCACCACTTGCAAACAAGATCCCTGTCTGTCCTGGTTGGTGAAAGACAGTCAGGAGAAGTTACGGCCGTTGCTGGCTGGGGTGGTTAGTGCCTCCCTGTGGGAGGGCAGGGTGCCTGACTTCCCAAAGGAGACTGTGGTTAGGCCCCTGCTCAAGAAACCATCTCTTGACGCTGATGCTCCTGCCAGTTATTGGCCGGTCTCTAGCTTTCCCTTTTTAGGGAAGGTTATTGAACAGGCTGTGGCACAGCAGCTCCAGGAACATCTGGATCACACTGGTTTCCTTGACCCCTTTCAGTCTGGTTTTCGGCCTGGGTATGGTACAGAGACTGCATTGGTAGCCTTGGTTGACCATCTCCATCTGGTGTTGGACCAGGGTGGTCAGACCTTACTGGTCCTGCTAGACCTTTCGGCTGCATTCGACAGTCGATCATGAGGTGCTGGTGACTTGCCTGTGGGACCGTGCCGGATTGGCAGAACGGTCTTGGACTGGTTTAGCTCGTTCCTGGCCAGGAGCACACACCGGGTGGTCTTGGGGGAGTGTACGTCTCCACCCCCACCCCAGCCACGGGCCTCACGTGTGGAGTTCCGCAGCGTGCCATTCTGTCCCCCCCTCTTGTTTAACATCTATATGCAGCCATTAGAGGAAATCGTGAGAGGGTTTCTGGGCATGCAGTGTCATCAGTATAGTGATGATTCAGCTCTACCGCTCTTTTTCCATTGGCCCAGGTCACAGAGTCTTCCTATTTTCCCAGTGCCTGTAAGCTGTGGGGGCTTGGATGAGGTTGAGCCATCTGCAATTGAATCCTGACAAGACGGAGGTGATGTTGGTGGGCGAGGGCTTGGGGGACCTGGGGGTGGTTGAATCTCCTCTTGAAGGGGGGGGGGGTTCGCCCTCCCATGGTCTCTCAAGTGTGGAGTCTGGGTGTGCTCCTCGATTCACGGCTCAGCCTGGAATCTCAGATTGTAGCTGTGGCGGGGAGTGCGCTCCGGCAGTTACATCTTGTCCAGCAGCTTCGGCCGTATTTCTCAGACTCCGACCTCGCCACTATCATCCATGCCTTCATCACCTCAAGGCTGGATTACTGCAACACACTCTACGTGGGGCTGCCTGAAAAGCTGGTCCGGAGGTTGCAGCTGGTGCAGAATGCCGTGGCCCGTCTCCTTACGAGGGCGGGCCACAGGGAGCACATGACACCAGTGCTCCGGGCTCTGCACTGGCTGCCTATAAAGCAGCGGGCCAGGTTCAAAGTGCTGGTTCTAACCTTTAAAGCCCTTCACGGGCTGGGCCCTACTTATCTGCGGGACCACCTCACTCCCCACGTACCTGTGCGACCCTTGAGATCGTCCGTGGGAGCCTTTTTGGAGGTTCCCCAGAAGAGGTGGGTGGCCACCGATGTTAGATCTTTTTCGGTGGCTACTCCTGTGCTGTGGAACTCGCTCTCGGAGGCTCGGTTGTCCCCCACTCTCCTGCTATTTTGGCGCTTATGTAAGAACTGGCTGTTCCTCCAGGCCTTTGGCGAGGGGTAGGGCGGGTTTCTTTTCTGTGCCTTTATGAATTTTTAATTGTTTTATTGTTTATATTGTTGTTCATTGCCCCGAGCTACCTTATGGGCAGGAGGGGCGGGATAATTTTTTTAAATAAATAAATAAATAAATAAATAAAAAGACACTATTTACAATCTCACTGACCAAAGCTGAGACAGAATTGAAGAAAGGCATATTTAAATAGTAAAGAAGTCCCAATTCTTCATCTTCAGATCCTATTGTGCAGAAATTAGTGAACTCTTCTGTACTTTCCCTTTAGGGAAGTCTGATTTCATCTATTGTAGGTGTATAAACAGGAGCGTCTTACCTTTTCCATATACTGTGAGCAGTTCGACTCTTGCAATAAATTTGATGCTTCTTGTTTATAATATTCCCCCGTTTCATTCAGAAAAGGACACTCAAAGGTTTCCTGGTAAAACTAAAATTGAGGAAGTCTTGGATCAAGGACAAATAATGCAAGGCATTGGACTATTAATGGTGTCAATAAAAGTCACACAAAGAAATAAATACATTTTTACCTTTAGGGGGATTTTTTTTTTATAATGTTCAACATGAACAAAGGAGAGAATAACCCCATGGATTACTTTCTGATTTGGGTCTTCTCCACAGCGATCACTGGAACAGGCAGAAGGAAACATGCATTTATTAGAACACTGAGGGTGGGGAACAAAGATGCAATGCAAGAGCTTAAGGAATGTCTCAATATTCGTAGAATGGAAAGTTTTCTAGTTATTGTTTTAAAATTAATGATTAAGTCATTCATCAGATTCACGTTTCAAGATATACATAGTTATATTCCACTTTTTGCTCACTCTGCATGTGGGCTGCAGAAATTAGGATACACAAGTTATTGCAAGACTCTGTATTATGAAGACCCTAAGCAATTACTTAGGCCTCAAGTGTATTAGCAAAGTTATGCAATATATCAATATGTTACCCATGCTAACAAATGATAGTCAGCCAAGAATGACAATAAAAAGGTTTAGGTTTCTCTTGTAAATACTTTGTCTTTAACCGACAGTTATTCTTGGCTCTTCTCTGAATCAAGTTTTCAGTTCATTTTTGCCAAGCATTTCCGCAGACAACGGGCTCGATCCCATACTCTGCGGATAGCGTGTACGTGGATGCGAACCATGGGGCATGGGATCGTGGCCAGTGCATTGCTTTAGTTTCCTATCATCTGTATCTAAAAGTATCACCATGGCGGATGCTCTCTAAACTGGAGAGGGCAAGAGAAGAAGAGAGGAGCAGTTCTGTGCCTTTCAAATGAAGATTAACAAGCAGGCATGAGATTTATTACAACCCTTTAGAGTTAACAGGTTAGTGACTATAAGCCTTGACCCACAAAAACACGCAGCATAAAATGGCGGCATGTAAAAGCTCCCCAACAGTAGTGATGGGGCCTTCTGGCGGCAGAGGAAAGCCATGTGCCCTTGCAAGGCAGCTTGGCTTTTACCCTGCTGAACTATAAGTTTAGTATAGGCTGGGGAGTGGGGGCATGTGGTCCAACGCACACCCTTACATGCGATCCACAAGTGGCAGGAATCTCTCAGAGATCACATGCGGTTACAAGAAGTAGTCTAGTAGTTACTAGTACTACTAGAAGTAGTCAGGGAGTGGGGTATCTGTGGTTCATATGCAAAGATGGCATGCACTGAGCCGCTCCCCCACCCGCAGGAGGCGTTACTGAGCTAACAGTTCAGTACACCAAATTGCCTTGCAATGGTGCACAGATTTGACCCACCTCTGGAAGGCCCTGTTCACTACTACTAGGGACCTTCCAAGTAGATTGCCCTGCCACATGCATTTTGTAGACTGGGGCAATATACAAGAAAGGAAGGAAGAGAAAGGGAGAGGAGGATTGCTTATATGGCCTGCTGAGAAAGTAACACATGTTTGCACATTCACTCTTTCATTAGGAAATATTCACACAGCTCTTCCACCCACAGAGCACACATGCAACCGGTCCCCTGCTCCCCCATGGTTCGGGTATTATATGAAGTGGTTTTTCACATAGCAACCCCATGCAGAGCAACCTTCAACAGCAGGGTTATTTGCACAGGTTTGCTAGCATGTGAAGTTGTTTGCCACGCTAGCAAGTATGGGCACAGCCTACCCTGCTATCAACCACGGGGCTGTGCTCCATGTGCTTTCCCTGCAGTCAAATGTGCTGTGAGAATGTTCCTATGTTGTATGAGTATTTTCATGACCACAGGATGGTATTGCAAGTATGACAATTTCTGGCTCAGGGAAACTATAAAGTTGTTGTCCAGCTAGTGGAAAAAATGCCATGTTGGATTTGCCCAATATATAGCCAGTCAAGTTTTCATTCCTTTTGAAAATGGCTGGGGGGCGGGGGGAGGAAGAAACACTTCTGTATAATAAAAAATAAACTTAGCAATGACAGATAAAATAAACACTTTATACAGGTTATCACAATACTCCAACATTTTGCACACCAGAATCATTTGAGGCACTTTAACCTGGCGAATCTGATGAAAATGAACTTTTAACAAATTTTCAAGCACAAATTTCTTTCCATATGAGCAGAATGTACATTTTTATCAATGTATCCTGCAAATCAGATAGTTTGCTAAACTAGCTGGTGCCACAAGCCTCAAACGTTTCCATTCACCAGCAAAAACTTCCTTTCAAGTGAAACAACTAAAGGTCCAAAAGGAAACCAAAGTGAAAGCTGCTGGTTAACACTGGCGTATTATAGTTACATGTGCTTCTTTTGGGGGTGGGAGGAGAGAAGGCACAATTGTGGTATCGCAAGTTGTTATTGTATGCTATCCACCATACAGCTTGCACATTTGTAAGTAAACAATGCAATTAAAAAAAAATAATAATTCAAGAGCAGGAGTCAAGTGGGTGTGGTGGAAATGGGAGACAAATATACTTCCAGTAGAGAGCTCCAGGTTGATCTATTATATAAAAAACACAACTAGAATTTTCTGTCATCCTAGATTAAACAGAAATCCTCACTATATTTATATAAAATTAGTCCTTCATTTGCACTCTAAACTGGCTATTACTACTATTGGCTACTCTGCAGGTTCCATAACATCTCATTATCTAAAAAACACTTTAGACATGCTAATCTTCAAACATTCTGTCTACACAAGAGTAGGCACCAACCTCCATCTTACATAGGAGAATGGTGAGGCACAACACTTAAGTGGCTATTGTCTCCCGATTTCACAGCTACAATAGAATAAGAATACCTACAAAGAAGGACAGAAGCCAGAACTCGCATTCTAGCTGTATACACCACTTACATGAAGTCTCTCCTGAGCTACAGATGTACACCTACCTTTGTTTTAGCCCAAACAAATTGCAACATATCACATTTTCAAACAAACATCTGTATGAGCTACAATGAGTAAACATAATTCTCTGATTCTTCTAAATTAAGTAGTAACACAGCTGACAGTCAGCCAATACTCTTACCAATTCAGGTAACAAATATATATAGCTCCATATTAGTGTAGACACACTAGAACTACAGTAAAACAAGAAAGCACTCACTTTTTGATTTCTCGGAGAAGCATTCGAATGAGGATGGCTTGCAGTGGCTCAATCATTAGTCTCTTCCACATATCAAGTGCTAGCTGTCGCAACAAAAGCACAAGAGAAAACTTGTCAGCCATAAAGACCCTTTCAGTCTGGCTTTCGTTCCGAGCATGGCACAGAGACTGCTTGTGGCCTTGGTCGATGATCTACGCTTGGAGATCGACAGAGGAAACTCCACCCTGGTGATCTTATTATACGTACCAATGGCTTTTGACACTTGATCATGAGAGGTTGTTGACTCAACTGCAGGACCTGGTAGGGGTGTGCAGATCTACTCTTCAGTGGTTTTGCTCTTTCCTATCGGGGAGGTCTCAGCAGGTGGTGATGGGCCATTGCTTGTTGTCACCCCATGATCTGACCTGTGGGGTCCTGCAGGGTCCATCTTGTCCCCCTTCTTGTTCAACATGCATATGAAGCAGCTGGGCAAGAACATTCAGGGGTTTGGAGTGACGCCCATCTCTACCTCTCTTTTTCATCTGACCCAGGTTCTGCAGTCTTGATGTTTACCTGTTATTTGGATGCTGTGGGGGACTGGATGAGGGCAAGTCAACTGAGGTTGAATCCCAACAAAATTGAGGTGATGGTTGACCCACTTTGTGAGTTGTGGGGGCCTGGCCCCCCCATTATTGATGGGTCCAGCCCCCTCCCTCCCGGTCACTCTGGTTCGCAGCCTTGGAGTGCTCCTGATCCTTCACTGCACCTGGAATCCCAGGTGGCGGTGGTGGCCAGGAGTGCTCTTCACCAACTCCATCTGGTGAGAAGGCTGCAGCCTTTTCTTTCCGATTTGCATCTGGCAACCATCATAACGTGCCTTCACTACCTTGAGACTAGACTACTGCAATGCGCTTTACATGGGGCTGCCCTTGAAGACTGTTTGAAAGCTGCAGCTACCGCAGAATGCGGCAGGCCGGCTCCTTACAGGGACAGGTCGCTATGAGCACAACACGGTGCTTCAGAATCTGTACTGGTTGCCTACTGTCTTCCAGGCACACTTCAAAGTGCGGTTTTTGACCTTTAAAGCCCTAAATGGCTTGGGACCCATTTATCTAGCAGATTGCCTGGCCTACCGTGTCCAATAGCAGCTTTTGCGATCCGCTGGGGACACCTGTCTGGAGATACCAGCTTTTAACCTGGTCTCCACGGTAAGGAGAGCGTTCTCTGCCAACGCTCCGCAGCCTTGGAACTCCCTTTCCCAGGAAGTTTGTTTATGTCGGGGCTTGAGTGCCTTTAGGTGGCAGCGCAAAACTACTTTATTCACTAGGGCATTTGGCAGTGGGGGTTAGGGGAGGTGGTGCTGTCAGGGAATGGGGGGGGGGGGGGGTTAG
>QEPC01004073.1:2687222-2703846 GCA_003113815.1 Sphenodon punctatus | reverse complement strand
TGGGAAAGGGTTGGGGGGGATGGTGTAGGGTTGGGGGGTATTTAATGTTTTTTGATTATTTTCTATTTGTATTTTCTTTTTTTATATTGTAAGCTGCCCTGAGCCACCATCGGTGGGAAGGGCGGGGTAAAAATAAAAATACAACAACAAATTGTTTTAAAGAAAGTCACTCACTATAAGAAGCATTCTGCAGGAATTAATAAGGATTGTTAAAAACCATAGATCCTAGGTATTTAATCCCATTTGCGATTCTTTTCCTTTACAAAGCTTGCAGGAAGTTTATAAAAAAAAAAAGTTATTCTGTTTCATGATGGCGTACAAATATGCTCTCCATAGTTCTACCTCATTGATTTTCCAGATAAGAAACCTACAGTCCTCTTGGGAGAAAAAGAACCACACACACTAGGTCTGGTCTTGCACGCTACTTGGCACCTGTCCCCGGAAAAATATAATCAAGCTTTATATTGGGGCAGGGAGAACCTCCTGCTCCGAGGCTCAGTAGCCAAATGTGGCCTGCAGCTGTTTTTTGTGTGGTCCCTTTCCAGTTCCTGGATCTGGCCCCTAGGATATAGTTCCTACCCCGAAGCACTGGAAAGCTGAGCTCAGGTTAAGGGAGCAGAGATGAGGGCATGCACAAAAGGATAGGGGACAGACCCTATCTGGACCCTCCTCTTCCTGAATGCACCTCTTCAGCACCCCCTCCCCCAACTTCTGTTTAGCCCTTTACGCTTGCACTAGTTTTCAAAGTGGCCCTTGGGAGGGAAAGGATTCCCCACTTTTGTTTTATGTAACAAGTCTTTAAGTTCCAAGAGACAAATTTTAAAGAACAAAATCAAATTTAAAAAGCATATTTACATTTACCTCTTAAATCTAGTTTTAGAGGTACCCACCTCTCCTATTTCCATCAGCGGCTCGTTTATATCCACACCTCCATAGCCATACTGAATATCAGCTTCAGTCAATTTGTTCTTCTTGATGAATTGCGTGTTGAGGTACCTAAGGAAACAAAAGCATTCTAATGGACACTGAAACATTAAACTAAGGGAAGCACTGAATATTCAAACTTTATAGTCACAAAGCATGTCTTTGGCTTTGTGGGATAGGGGATACACCATCGCCCATAAAAAAATTCAGGTTACTGTGTAGAAGGCATGTGATTACATCATGAAACTTTACCTCACCAACTATTGGTTAATAATATCAGACACAATATCAAGAGTTTGCTTCTTATGTTATTTAATCAGTGTCTTATAAACCATTATATAAGAGCAGTTTATGGAGATCACCACTACTGTATGTGAACTAGGAAGAAAAAAAGGTACCAAGTGCTCAGCATTATTACCAGTAATCAATATGTGGAGGACACCCAACTCTACCTCTCTTTTTCATCCGACCCAGGCGCTGCAGTCTTGGTGCTTACCCAATACCTGGAGGCTGTTGGGGACTGGATGAGGAAGAGCCAATCGAGGATGAATTCTGACAAGGCTGAACTGATGATGGCTGGCCGGTCTAGCGACTACTGACTTGGGGGGCAGGGGGATGGGATCCCTGCTATTGCTGGAATCCAGAACCCCTTGGTCACTCAGGTTTGCAGCCTCCGAGTGCTTCTGGACTGCTTTCTGCACCTGGATAATCAGGTTGCATCTGTGGCTAGGTGCACTTTTCACCATCTTCATCTGGTGAGGCGGCTGTGGTCTTTTCTATCAGATGCAGATCTGGCCACTGTGATCCATGCTTTCATCGCCTCGAAGCTAGATTGCTACAATGAGCTCTACACGGCTGCCCTTGATAATGGTTTGGAAGCTGCAGCTAGGGCTGAAATGCTGTGCCGCTATGGCAGCATTTCCGCATCAAGCAGCGCGGTTAGGAAGGGAGCATTTTTCGCATCTTGCACTCGTGGCTTTCCACGATTGCTGCTGCGGTATTTTCGCCACTGTAGATTTCATGCAGAAGCGGCAGGTTTGCCACAGTTTCCCCTTTCTCTTAAGTGCAGCAGCTTTGTGATTCTCGCAGCATTGCAGCCAGAGGCATAGCCACCCTGGCGCTGGGGAAGTTGCTGCCTTGTAAACAAAGTTCTTCTTTGAGGGGCTCCTTCCATTCTCACTTGTGCGCCCTTCTCTTACCGGCATATACCAAGCTCACTAGCTTTAAAAAAAGCCACATGACGGTCACACGCCCCCACCCTATATAAGGTACCTAAACCCAACGCAGTTCCTTCCAACCCTAAGCAATTAGGAAGAAAATTCCATGCGGGTTCTGAAGGGTGGCTGCGTGTGAGACGGTTTGGAGCCATCTTACAAGGCAGCAACCTTCTGTTCTCCTTTGAGTGGTTCCTCCCATTCTCACAAATGGGAGTGTACAAAGCCTAGAAAGAGGCGGTGGGGGAATTTTCTAACAAAATGACACTCCATGCAGGTTGGATCTACAGTCTGGGAGGGGGGCAGCAGGCAGAGGGCAGCCTGCTCTGGGGGGTTAATTCAGCTGGGGGAGGGTTGGTTGTTCAGTGCTGTCTCTGTTAGAAGGATGGACAGATCCTCCCTCTTCCCTTTGTGATTGCCCCATAGATAGAAATGGGGGCTCAGAGCAGCTACAATGAGGCAGAGAGCCATCCCAGCAAAGGGGAAGAATTTGTCCTTGGCACCCTATCACACAAGAGAATTCACGGAAGAGCAGGGACTCCCGCCCCCACCCCACCCCGATCAGCATCAGGACCCAGGCGCTCACTCACTGCTGCTGGGGAATCCCTGCACTCTAAGCGGGACAGAGACAGTGATAACAAAGATCCCTTCCTCAAAGCTCAACTCTGGGTGCTTCCCTGTTTGTTGTCCCTCCTTGTGCACTAGTCTCTGTCCCGCTTAGAGTGCATGGATCCCCAGCCCCAGCAGCAGTGAGTGAGCGCCTGATGTTGATCCAGGGGATTTTGGGGGGGGGGGGGGGAAGAAGGAGAGCCCCTGCTCTTCTGTGAATTCTCTTGTGCGTTAGGGTGCCAAGGATTCTTCCCCTTTGTTGGGATGGCTCTCTGCCTCTCTATGCAAGTGAGAATGGAAGGAGCCCCTCAAAGAAGAACTTTATTTACAAGGCAGCAACTTTCGCTGCAATTGGCTCCCGCGGATGCCGCATATGACTGGGGCCGGCCCTGATTGATGCCGGCCCCCTCCCAGGACAG
Source organism: Sphenodon punctatus (assembly GCA_003113815.1). Taxonomy (NCBI): domain Eukaryota; kingdom Metazoa; phylum Chordata; class Lepidosauria; order Sphenodontia; family Sphenodontidae; genus Sphenodon; species Sphenodon punctatus. Next base: position 2,700,680 of record QEPC01004073.1, on the reverse strand, counting down.
GGAACGGGCACAAATGCACACCCCGCCCCATGTCACGGTGGCTACGCCCCTGCAGCGGACTCTGAAGCAGGTAGTCAGAGTCACCCTAAGTTCATTCATTCAATGATCTATTATTCAGCATCACGGTGAGCCAGGGACTCATGATCAGTGGCGGAAGGCGGCATAAAACCGCTTCTGTTCACAAACTGCAGACATGCCGCATCTGCAGATACTGGCAGCAGGTCATGCGGAATTGCAAAAATATTGAGGTGAAGTTGGCGGCAAGACGCATTAAGTGCTGAGTTCTCGGAATGGAATGGCGGCACGGTAACAGCTGCTGCCACTTCAGTCCTAGCTGCAGCTGCTGCAGAATATGGCGGATCAGCTCCTTTCATGGACAGGTCGCCAGGAGCATATTACACCAGTGCAGTACTCAGAGTCTGTACTGACTCCCTATAGCTTTCCAGGCACAATTCAAGATATTGGTTTTGACCTTTAAAGCCCTAAAATGTCTGGGCCCCATATCTCTGAAAGACCACCTTTCCTATCATGGCCTTCTCACTGGCCTTCCCCACTCTCACCTGTCTCTCCTTATCTCTGTTCAAGACTCTGCTGCCAGGGTCATCCACCTCACCTGTTGCTTCGACCATGTGCAGCCCCTCCTCTCCTCTCTTCACTGGCTCCCCCTTCCTGAATGAATCCTGCACAAGCTCATAGTCTTCACCTATAAAACTCTTCACAACCTTGTTCCCCCAACCTCGCTGCACTCATTTCCCTCCGTACTCCAGTTCATGAATTCCGCTCCTCCTTCGTCCCCTCCCTCACCCTCCCACACTTCTCCTGCTCCCCTAACCACCTTTGTCCCTTCTCTCTAGCTGCCCCCCATGCCTGGAACTCCCTCCCCGCCCACATCTGCTTCACCTCCTTCCTTCATACCGTCAAATCCCTTCTCAAGACCCACCTCTTCCGCTCTGCCCTTCCCGACTTCTCGCTCCCCTCACCTAACTCCTGCTGATATTTTCCATCCAGTACAATCTGTAACCAGTGATCTGTGTACTCATATCCTCACCCCACGGACCAGTCAGCCATCATTCTCAATGTAACCAAGCCAAGCACGTGCACCTGAGACCTCGTGAATGTTACGTCCCTTGTCTCTCCCTGTTCCCCTTTCTTCGTCTTCCCCCCCCAGCTCCTGTCTCTCAGATTTGTAAGCCGTAGGGCAGGGACCGTGTCTATTCCATTACTTTGTAAAGCTCCAGATACATTGCTGGTGCTATGTAAATGCTTGCTAATAAATAATAAAAGTAATAATAATATATAAAGATGGTCATGGTTTGCGTGCCAAAAAGCGCTGGCAAGTGAAAGTTATCTTGATGGTAAAGCCTAAACGCCTCCTCATTTTGCAGTTAGATAAATAAAATCCTCATCAAGTAAATTAAAATTGTTAAGTCTTAAAGGAAACCTACAATTAGACATGATGTATGAACTAGAGAACTGAATATTCAAAATTACAACAGCACAAACTGTTAATATAATCTACTAAATTCAACTACAATTTAGATTCTAAGCATGAGGTGTTTCCAGTATACTGTGATAGGAATATTTGAAGAATTAACTTCTGAAGTGGAGGAAAGATACATCTATAGAGTTACCACTTCGGATAGGGATGGGAAGTCTTCTTACTTTTTGGCCTGCTGGGGTTCCCCAGTGGTGGCTATTGCTGTGACCCACTCCAGGGGTGTGCTATCTCAAGGAGCAGAAGCAGTGGATGGGGAAGTTTCTGCTGATTCCTGCCCATATGCAAACTCCTACCCCAGTCTCCTCCAGCTAGGCACTGATTGGCTATGGCTGGAGTTGCATGGCAGGCAGCGAGGAAACAAAAATTGGTCACCTACCTCGGTGAATTTGTTTCTCTTCGTTCCACCTGTCAGTGCTCCGCACGGGTAGCTCTGCGTATGGCCGACAGGAGGCAGAAGAAGAATTTTCGTCCTGCGCATGCGTGGAGCTGCCCTGAACCAGTCGATAGCCAAGCCAAGAGTCGATTTGTGTACCCTGTAAGGCTTATGTACAATCATTAGATCCTGAGCCGTCCCTTGGACATAATGGGCTTATTGAACTGTTAACTAGTAACTAGATAATGAAGATAACTGGTAACTGCTAGAGGGAGACTCCCTTAAACTAATGCTGTTTGGCAGGGAGGGCCGGAGCACTGACAGGTGGAACGAAGAGAAACAAATTCACCGAGGTAGGTGACCAATTTTTGTTTCTCCTTCTGCCCCCTGTCAGTGCTCCGCACGGGATGTACCCGAGCACCAATTATGGGTGGGAACAAACAGCTCTGGGAACGTCCAGAACCGTCTGTAAGACCCTCCTGCCAAATGCCGCATCCGCGGACTTGTAGAAATCCAACTTATAATGTTTAACGAATGTATGCAGGGAGGACCAGGTTGCCGCCCTGCATATTTCGTCATAGGACGCCCTTGCTTTAAAAGCATATGATGTAGCGGCACCCCTGACGGAGTGCGCCCAAATTTGCAAGGGTGGAATCTTGTTCTTTGCCTTATAGGCTTCAGTGATGGCCTGTTTAAGCCATTTAGCTATTAAGGCTTTTGAAGCCTTCCTACCGCCATAGCTAGGCCTGATGTTCACAAAGAGGGCCGAAGTTGACCTTAAGGACTGGGTCCTCCTAATGTAGATTTTTAAGGCTCTCCTAACATCTAGGGTGTGCCATATTTTTTCTTTGGCGTGAACTGGGTTGGGGCAGAAGGAGGGTAGGATAATTTCTTGTGACCTATGGAAGGTTGAATTTACTTTTGGGATGAACGCCTCATCAGTCCTCAGGGTCACCGTCTGGTCCCCAAAAGAACAATAGTTGTCATCAATAGACAATGCTCCCAGTTCGGAAACCCTACGGGCCGATGTCACGGCCACCAAAAAGACCACCTTAAGGGTGAGCATATATAATGACACGTGGCGGAGTGGTTCAAAAGGAGCTCTGGTGAGAGCATCTAGTACCAGGCTGAGGCTCCATGAGGGGCATCGGTGAATTACTGGAGGGCTGATATTACGAGCCGCTCGTAAAAACTGTGTTATGTGTCTATGTGGAAGGATTCTTTTGTTAGAGGTTGCTTGTAAGACTGAAGCAATCGCTGCCGATTGGCGGGCAAGCGTGCTAGGTCTTAGCCCTTTTTCCAAGCCCTCCTGGAGAAATTGGAGAATGACATTCACTCCCGCCTTAGCGGGATCTAGGTGTCTTTCCCCCGCCCAATTGGCAAAGGTCCTCCAGGTAGCTTTATAAGCCCGTCTGGTGGCTGGGCGTCTAGCCTGTTGTAATGTGGTTAGGACTGCTTCTGAGTAACCGTGGGCCCTTAGGGCTGCGCGCTCAAGAGCCACGCTGTCAGCTTTAGGGTGTGCAGGTTGTCGCACCGGAGGGGGCCCTGTAATAGTAGGTCCTGTCTCAGTGGGAGCTGTATCGGGGTGACCTGGCTCAGATGCACGAGGTCTGAGAACCAGGGTCTCCTTGGCCACCAAGGTGTCACAAAGATGGCCCGGGCCTTTTCCCTGATCAATTTGGATATTGCCCTTGCTATAAGTGGAAAGGGGGGAAAGGCGTAGAGGAGGCCTGCTGGCCACGACTGATTCAGGGCATCCACTGCCTGCGCTCTTCCGTCTGCTGTCATCGTCATGTACTCTGGCAGTTGGGCATTGTTTCTGTTGGCGAACAAGTCCATCACTGGTTGTCCGAAGTTCTGTGTCAAGAACAGAAATACGTCTGGGTGAAGTTGCCACTCGTGTGGTTGGAGGATCTGCCGACTCAGCCAGTCCGCTTGGACGTTGTCGGTGCCCTTGATGTGTAGGGCCTTCAATGACCGAAGGTTGGTCTGTGCCCAGTTGAACAGCTTCACCGCTTCGCGCTGAAGTGCCATGGCTTTGGATCCCCCTTGATGATTGACGTATGCCTTTGCCGAAATGTTGTCCGTGTAAACAAGGACGTGTGCCGGCCCCATGAGGTGGCTCAGTTGTTGGAGCGCCAGTCGAATTGCCCTGAGCTCCAATACATTGATGTTCTGGGAGGTGTCTGTCTGGGACCATAATCCCTGAACTGATGTGGACCCCATCTGGGCTCCCCATCCGGTTAGGCTGGCATCCGTGGTGATGGTCACCCGATTTGGTTCGGTCAAGGGCATTCCTTTTTTGAATGTTTTTGGGTCTGACCACCAGGACATTGAGTTTTTGAATGTTCGTGGGATGTTGACCCATGGATTGAGACCTCTGGTGAGCTCTAATTGCATAGGCCTGAGCAGCTGTTGCAAGGGGCGAAGGTGAAAGCGTGCCCACTGTACCTGTTTTGTGCAGGATACCATCAGACCCAACAGTTGTGCTAGGTACTTTAGCCGTGCTCGCTGTTTGTATTTTAGACCGTGGATCATGAGTCTGATGCGTTGTTGTCTGGCTGGCGGGATGTATACGTTGCCTGAGGAAGTATCTATGATTACCCCTAGATGTTCCAGCTTGTTGGTCGGGACTAGGTGGCTCTTTTCCTTGTTCACGAGGAACCCATGGCTCTCGAGATATACTATGGTGTTGTGCAGATCCTGTTGAAGTTTCTGTTGGGAGTTCGCCCGTATGAGGAGATCGTCTAAATACGGATACAGGTGAATCCCTTGCTTGCGGAGATTGGCTACTAACGGAACCAGGATCTTTGTGAATGTCCTCGGGGCGGATGATAGCCCGAACGGGAGAGCCTGAAATTGGTAGTGTTGTCCCTGATAACAGAATCGGAGGTACGTCCGGTGAGAGGGGTAAATCGGAATGTGTAGATATGCATCCCTGAGGTCTAACGAAGCCAGCCAATCCTGGTTTCTGATGGCCTGGCAGATGGATGTAACTGTCTCCATCTTGAAGCGGTGATATCGTACCGACTTGTTTAGCCTCTTGAGGTCTAATACCGCCCGCCAGCCGCCTGACTTCTTGGGGACAAGGAATAGGATGGAGTATAGTCCCAGTTTCCTTTGACCCATGGGTACTGGTTCTATGGCTCTGATTGTGAGAAGCCTTTGGATCTCTCCCAGCATGGCAGAGTGTTTGAGATGGTTCGTTGATGTTGGGGACACAATGAAGCCTTGGGCAGGGGAACTTTTTAGTTCTATGCGATACCCGTTGTTTATGCAATCTAACACCCAGGCGTCGGAGACTGACTGCTCCCAGGTTGTTAAGAAAAGTTGCAGCCTGCCTCCCACTTCTGTAGGTTGCAGATAGTCATGCTTCTGTTTTTCTTTGGGATTGAGGAAAGGTCTTCTGTCTTTGTTGTCTGAATCCCTGAGGCTTGCCCCCTTTTCTGGGGTTAAATCGGTTAGTTTGGTCAAACCTGTGCTGCCCTTGTCTTCTGAATATGGTATAGCTGGTACCAGTGCTTCCTCTAGGTTTGTACGTAGGGGTGCGAAAAAGATTCTTTTTACTACCCATGTGTTGTAGGTTTTTTTGTTTTGTTTTGTCATTGGCATCTGCCAAGACGGTGTCGAGGCAGATACCAAAAAGTTTAAAACCTTTGTAGGGGGCTGCTGCGAGTAGGTTTTTTGCTGCTGCATCCCCCTGCCACGACCTGAGCCAGAGCTTACGTCGGGCCGCCACTGAGGATGCTACTGATCTGGCAGACCATAGCATGGCATCAGTGGTGGAGTCTGCCAGGAATGCAGTTGCCAAGTTAATTCTGGCTGAAAGGATTTGTGCCCTGTTATCTGAGATGTTAGCATTCTGGGCCTCTTGGGTCCAAGCTAGTAAGGCTCTAGCCACGTAAGAGGATACCACACCCACTCTGATAGAGATGGCTGAATACTCTAGGCCCCTCCTGAGGGATGACTCTATCCCCCTGTCAGTGGCATCCTTTGGGAAGCAATCCCCTTCTGTGGGGAAAACTGTTTGCTTTGCCAGGGAGACCGCTGCTGCGTCTATCTTGGGGTTTTTTAGCAAAGGGTCTTTCTTGCGAGATAGTGAATAAAGGGAAGACTGGGTCTTATTCATTCTTTGGTTTCTTTCAGGTTGTTTCCATTCACCCAAGATCAGCTTTTCGAAAGCTTTATCTAGGGGCACCCCCAATTCCTTGCCGTGGCAGGAAGGTAGGTACTCCCGCTCCTCGTCATCCTGAGAGTCCGAGGAAGCCTCTTTAAGGGGTTTTTCTATTACTTTGAGGGTCTTGGTGACCTGAGCGATTAGTTCGGGTTTACATGCCAGAGGGAACTTCCTTTCCCTGTCTCTAGGGTCCTGCACCTCTTGAGGTGGGTCCTCAAAGTCCTCCCACTCCTGCCCTGAGTCGCAATCAGACTCTGAGTCTAGGCCTGTGTGCGAGATCTCCCTCGCTCTTTTTGCTTGTGATTCCCCCCCACTCTCCTCAGCCGAGGAGTGTGGAGAGCTGAGCAGCCTAGCCATGGAGCCCCCTGGTGGCCGCTTGTTTCTTTTTGCCTTGTTTGAGGCTTTTCCCGCCCTAGGCTGTGTGGGGGGGGGAGGGGCAGGCCTGCCGTCTCCCTTGCCTTGCAGCTCCCATAGGCGATCCAGGGATTGCTGCATGCGTGCCACTGCTGAGGCCAGGGACGCCATATCTGTGGGGGATTGCCCCTGCCCTGGGGCTGGCTGGGCTGTGTCTGCCTGCCCGGATGGTCCCTCATCAAGTGCCTGCATTGTGCTAGGCTGGGAGGGAGGGGGGTGGAGTTGCGGGAGCCCCCGCTTGTCCCTGTCCCTGTAGGCTGTAGTACGGGCGGTGGGCAGGAGAGCCGGAGAGAGGAACGCCTGGCCTCAGGGTTGCGAGGCGCCTCTCTGCTGATTAGGCGAGTGGGGCGGAGGGGAATATCCTTAGCCCTTCGGGGCTCTTACTCACGGTTTTTTCTGTCCCTCTCTCTGCCACTGCGGCTGCCAGGCACGTTGCGCGGCGCCCGTGGCTTAAGCGGGAAGGTGGAGGGGGTCTCAGGTCCCTGAGGTTCCCCGTGGAGCAATCGAGATCCGGATCAACTTTCCCTAGTTCCCAGGCACATTGCGTGGCAACTTAGGGATTTGCTCCTTGTTGCTCCCTGGTTCCCGGGCGATTGCGCGGCAACACGTGGGAGAAGCGGGGGGGGGGGGAGGGGAAGCGTCTCCGGTAAGCCCCGCGCCCGCTTGTGCGGCGCCCTGGTCTGCTTCGGGCGCGCACTCCTCGTTCTTTTTTCTTCCTTTTCTTGAGCTTCTTCTAAGTTTCTTCTAAGTTTCTTGTATTTTTTCTTTTAGTTTCACGGCGGAGCCGAGAACGCGTCCTATCGGCCGAAGGCAGAAGATAAGACTGGTTCAGGGCAGCTCCACGCATGCGCAGGACGAAAATTCTTCTTCTGCCTCCTGTCGGCCATACGCAGAGCTACCCGTGCGGAGCACTGACAGGGGGCAGAAGGAGAAAAACTGCTGCATCCTATTGAACACCTGGGTGGTTGGGAGTAACAAAGCCCTTCCCCACTGTCTCAGACCCCTTTATTTGTGCAGCCCACTGGCCAATTTAGCCCCAATACATACATTTCCCATCCGTGGCCTTGGAAGACTAGATAAAATTAAGCTGTCACACTAAAGGATCATATTACCACTACAGTATTTGTTCACGAGTGCTAAGAGAACCTTCACTTATAGCAGTTTTTACAACTGAAAACCAAGTTAATTCCCAGAACAGTTATCATTTTAGTATAACCCAGACAAGTGGGCAGTTTTGGAACTATAGATATACAACAGGGTGTTGACAAAATAAAGATGCTAACCCGGTTCACCCACCTTTGGCCCGCCTGGGCCAGCACTGAACCCATGCATTTGTTCCAGGCCCACCAGATGCAAGCCCGGTTCACACCCTGGCAGGGTTGGCAACAGGGCCGGAAACGTGGGCCCAGAATGAACCAGGCCCACAGTCCTGCCCCGCGAGCTGCTCAGGTGAGCCAGAGCTGGGTGAATGGGGCAGGAATGTCCATTTCTGTACTCACCCAGTCCAGCGTGGGAGCTGCCTGTTATCGGTAGCTATGGCTGCCCATCATGGCAGGGGTTGGGGCACCAGCTGTAGCCAGCCAGCCACACATCACTCCCTGCCCTCCCTCCTCAGCCAGGTCAGGCTGGGCGAATGTTTGGTTCTGTTCCCCATTCTGACCCGGACTGCAGCTGCACTTATGTTTTTACCCACAGAAGTACACAAGTCACTTGGTAAAACAAAGCATGTATAAGACAGGTTTATTTCCAACACAGGGAAATAAACAAGTGTCCACCATGCTTTTTGTTTAGCTTTTCTATTTGTTAACTGAACAAGCAAAACTGGATCATGGAATGTCAGTTTAGGACACCTCCTGAAAATAAAGTTTATGGGTTCACATGCATTACTTATACTCGGGACCAGGAAACTTTCCCCACCCCTGTGCTAACAAGCCACATCCTTTTTCTACAATGGAGCCAAAACATTTGCCTACTTCTGCTCAAGAATGAGTTTAGATTTCTAACAAACAACATTTTTATGAAGTAGTTTCCAAACTTTACCTGTATAAACAGTCCATGTAGTCAGCCCCTTCACTGTATTCTTCCCAGTATCTATGATACATAACCAATACTTGTTCTTCAGAATCCAGAACTCTCTATGAAAAAGACAGAACATAACAGTATAAACTTATACTTTAATACATATACATACATATATTCCATATATATATGGTCCAAGTGCATGGAGCTTGAGCCCAATGCAGTCATGCTCTTGTGAGCATGGACCCAATGTTCGCAGGCACTCTGCCCCTATAAAGCACCAGAAGGTCATAGTGCTCTAAGTATCAGATAGGGCAGAAAGGGGGGCTAGGACATTTCACCTACCCATTTCTAACATGGCTTTGCCCCCCATGGATAGCCATGACATCCTTCCATTAGGGAGCTGGATCTGACTCAAGTCATTTAGAAACAAATATGCAGGTACTGATATGAACACACTTCAGATTTTGGCAAAATGTTACATTTACCAAAAATCTCTGCATACAGGCCTTGATGCAGCAAAGCACTGCAACACTGTACTTATAGCAGCAGTATTTACGCATTCTAAAAGCCAATCTGCCCCTTGGGCTCAACTGCACCCTAGTCTTGGGCCAGCTAGCCTCTCGGGCAAGCACGAGTTATAGGAAATGACCATCAGGTGACCAGGCTGAGCTACATAAAGAGAGAAGCATGGAGAACCCAGGTGAGGAAAGGCTTAAGAGGGCAACTCTGCATCCTGCAAGCAGAATGGTCTGCGTGGGGAGACAAGCAGGACTAGGAGACCAGCAGGAGGAAGGTGTTATTAGGAATAGAGAAAAACAGCCTAAACAAGGAAGACAATTAGAGAGAATGGCTCAGGGAATTTAAAAAAACCTGGAGAAACTGATGACCTTGGAGAGATTTACATTTATTTATATAGTACCCCAGAAACACTTTACAACATAAAGCCAATCAATCACAAAAGGATCGAGTTGACAATTTGGGGAATTTGTTACTAGAAGATGCAGTCAAGGCCAGTAGTATAGCTACATTTAAGAAAGGGTTGGACAAGTTTCTGGGGGATAGCTGCTAATTGGCCTATCATCCAGGTAGGTTTAGGAAATGTAACCTCCTACTGTCGGAGACTGGGAGTGAACAACAGGGAATGGATTGCCCCATTGTGACCTCTTGGGTACTTCTTCCAAGCAACCGAGATTGGTCACTCTCAAAGACAGGTGCTGGGCTCAATGGACCATTAGTCTGACCCAATATGGCCCTTATGCTCTTATGAGCCCCAAATGAAACAAAAACGTTTTACACTTTGAAGGAGTGTACAGCAGCATGCTGGCAGACAACTAAACTAAACTGCCTGACTCAGACCAATGGTCCATCTTAGCCCAGTATTGTCACAACCTGACACAGCAGCAGGGGTTTCAAATTTGGGTCTAAATCTGGCTCTCCGGCAGAGGCCTCCCCCAGACGTGCTACCAGGGATCCTGAAGTAGAGATGCCAAAGATTGAACCTGGGACCTTATACATGCAAAGCATGCACTCTTACCACTTGAGCTATGGCCCACCATTTATGTTGCATGTAAACTGGTCTTTAGGTATGGGAAATTTATTTTAAAGTAACTCTGAATAACTTAAAGGGAAACGGAGTTGTTTAAACACCTTAAAGGAACTCTATACTCTTATAAGCAGCTCCTTACACGATTTGCTAAAGAAGGTTGGATCTATTTAGGTCTTGTTTACTGTGCATTATTCATTATGCAGACATCTTTTGGACCATGGATTGCATCACTTAAGTTCCCAGGCTTGACCACATAAGCACCTAATCCTGCGTACTTGAAAGTGAGCACAATAGAAGATGCTTTCAGAATACCTGTATAGGATACAGTCAACTGTTTAATTATGTTAAGCATAGTCTATAGTCCTTTCTCAAGCTAACAAAAGATAGCTGTATGATACAGAATGATCATACTTTACTATTTGTAGCACCAGATTATACCTTTTTAACAAATATTGAAAAAAACTAGAATTTATGCTCCGACTCTTTCTAGCTAAGGTCCATCCAGGCAGCATGTGCAGAATTTCTCCCTTACATACCATGACAAGACATACTTACTTTTTGTACACGTAAAGGTTACCTTGTGCAAATGGCGTACATGATTTTCCAAAAAATTTTTAGTCTCTGCATAAAGTCTCTCTCCCAGAGGTTCAGGATAGGCCACACATAAAGCATAAATGTCCCTGAATATGAAGTCAAGGTTTAAACATTTTCATAATTGGAAACATGTTTCACATTTTCAAGATCAAAAGGTACTTAAGGTTTTAACATTTTAGATAAGAACAGATTTTTTTTTCTAGTATCACCACATATGCATAGCATTTTTCAAGTTATTTTCTTGGAACAATAAGCCAATATTAGTCAAGATTATTTTTATTTTTTAATAAAAAATGTATTTTGGTTATAAAAAAATGTGTGTTTTAAAGATTGGAGCTTTAGCACACATTCATACACCTTACTGGTCTGATTTTTCACAGGAGTGGTATTACCACTGAATTAAGTTAGGGAGCTACTGGAGTCATAGTACTTTTTAAAGTCAGGTCACTTATTTAGTGTCTAAATATAGATCATCCCAGCTTTTGGCACCCTTTTAAAATATATTTTGCTTAACTTGTTTACTAGAAGTAAGTGGTCTTAAGATTAAGTTATCACTTCATTTCTAGGAGTCCCACCATACTAAAAAATAGTCAGGCCTATCTATATATTGTGTGTGGATTTTAAGCACAAAGATGAACAAACAGCAGGAAACGAGATCTTTTGTAGAGGAGTCCAATATGTAACACAAAAAAGGTTTACCCTGCTTTGCAAAGAATACAACTTTCTGTTGCGCTTGCAGCTGTGATTTTAATTTCAAAGAAACAGAAAGCCAGGTTAGATTCAGAATGTTAGAAGCATCTATATGGTTTCATTAAGAGAGGGTCACTATCATTTATATTAAGAACATATGACTACAGATATTTATATCCTGCACCCTCCTGCACACTGGCAGCTTGGGGCAGCGAACACCACAGTAAAATTAACTATAAAATCCTTCTTTGGATTTTAAATATATCATTTCAAATACTAAAAAAAACTCCAAATAGATTCCCCTTTCTGTGACAAACTTCATTCCCAATTATCCTCCCTACATTTTTAATTCATGCACTTTAAGACATTTATGCTTCCAGTCTTTTAGAGCATAAAGGACTGAACAGATATTGGCAAATGGAGCAAAATTTCAGGCCTTGGTTTTGTGTTCAGTTAAATTCTGTTTTAAAAGGAAGCATAAAGCAATTAGTCTGGAAGCCTTCCTAAAGGAATCGTGTATCACTGAAGACATTTTCTAACAAAATGATTAAGATAGCAGGATGCCTGTTGACCAATTTTGGCAGACTGTAACAAGGGCTAAATTTATCTAACTAGTTACACTGGAAACATAGTACCTCAGCAATAAAATTGTGTATTAAAAGATCAGAAATAAAATGTGAGGGATTTAGGAATGTTAAATTTGCCTGCATCACAACAGTTTAAAAGGACAATGAATAGCAGGCAAGCCACTGGCTCATTCTATCCCACTGAAAGAACATACAAGCAGAGCTTTCAAATTCGGGTCTCTTTTTGAATGCAAGTCACATGGTGATACACATGACTTGCATCACCATGTGACTTGCATCCAAAAAGAGACCTGGATTTGAAAGCTCCTGCTTGTATGTTCTCTTGTAGCTCAGAGAAAATTCTAGTAAAAAAAGGTAAAAAAAAAAAAAAGAGCAGAAGTCAGAAAGGCATTATTGAGCAGCTAGTATTTCAAAGGAAACAGTTGTAATTTGATCTTGTCTATAGTATTAGGTCAGGATAAGTTTGTTTCCCAGACGGATATTTCTCCACATTGACAAGAGGGTAAAATTCAGAGGCAACACTGATGGAAAAACAATTACACCTTAAGCATTAATGAGGTGGTTAACGCTATGTAAAACACAGACAGCGCCAGAAAAAGTTTACAAATTAAAACAAGCTATAAATCTAAAAAATATGCAACACGAAAACATACAATATATTTGAATATATAAATCCTGACTAGTTGTAAAAAAGCATTATTTCCAATTTTCCAAGGGAGTATAAACCTATCCCTGTTAAATAAGGATAGTTTCAAATCTACCTCTTTACCTAGACGTCACTCAAAATATGATGTACACCAACAGGCAGAATTATCAAAAATCAAATTTTTATTAATATTGTTAGCAAGCATTTGATAGCACTAGCAATGTACCTGGTGCGTTAGAAATTAATTGGACAGTCCCTGCCCTAGGGCTTACAATGAGAGAGGGGGTGGAGGAAGAGAGACGAAGGAAGGCGAACAGGAAATTTCTTACTTGTGAATTTTCCTTCTTCCTCCTCTCAGGACAGATGGTCTTCACTGACTGGATGCGTCCCTCCTTCCTTCGGATTATTATTATTATTATACACATTTATATAGCGCCAGCCATGTACCTGGCGCTGTACAGAACGTAGGGTGAAAACAGACATGACGCTAACCACCCTTGGTGGTTATTTATGCATGTTGCAGGGCTGTATTGGTGCCCTATGCAGCCCTGCAACATGCATAAATGACCACCAAGGGTGGTTAATGTCATGTCTGTTTTCACCCATAGAAATAGACACGGTCCCTGCCTGTGGCTTACAATCTAAAATACACGGAGGGGGAGACAGGGAGAGGGAACAGTGGGAGAGACAGGGGAGAAGACAAACAAACACTTAGGCGGATGCGAAGTCTCAGGTGCGTGTGCTTGGCTTGGATACAATCAGGTTGGTTGCAGCAGTCTGCAGAGGAGGGCAGACAGTAAGTGCATGGGGAATGACTGGCAGGCATTGGGAAAGGCGGCGAGGAAAAAGTGAGTCTTGAGGAGGGATTTGAAGGAGCGGAGGGAGGGGGCAAGGCGGATGTGGGTAGGGAG
>QEPC01004073.1:2660368-2683541 GCA_003113815.1 Sphenodon punctatus | reverse complement strand
GGGAGAGAAAGCGGGAGATAGAGGGCGTGGAAGGTGTGTCGACATGAATGTTGAAATCACCAAGAATGAGAGCGGGGGTGTCATCAGAGAGGAAGAAGGTGAGCCAGGATTCAAAGTCTGGGAGAAAAGAGGAGAGGGAACCCGGGGGGCGGTAAATGACAGCAACACGAAGGTGTAGGGGGGAGTATAAATGCACAGAATGGGCCTCAAAGGAAGGGAAGGAGAGGGAGGGAGGAGGGGAATGGGTTTGGAATTGACAGGGATTGGCAAGGAGGAAACCCATGCAATGTGTCTAGCATTGGAACACAAGTGAGCAACAAGGGCTTTAAAGCGCTTGGGACCCCAGAGATAAAGAGTCTGTAAACGGGAAGTATCGGGCCCTTGGGTGACTAAGGAGTTGTCCCTGCTGCAGGATTAAATCAGCCAGAGAGAAAACTGATTCAAGTGGGCTGTAAGCGAGGGAAACTCCTTCCCGTTTACAGACTCTTTGTCTCTGGGGTCCCAAGAGCTTGAAAGCCCTTGTTGCTCACTTGTGTTCCAATGTTAGACACAGACACTTCATAAAGTTGTTAGTTTATTAATTTACATAAGCAAGATAATTGATACAGAGTGGTACTAGAAATCAAAGGTAAATACAACGCATTCTTATATCTATACTGGTTGAGTTTCTAGATAAGAATCTTACCCTACTAAAGTCCATTTAGGTTCATCTCAGTCCTTGATGTAAGCGACTGGGTCTGGTTCTTAGAGAGTTTTAATCAAAGTCCCCTCTCTCCGTTCATGGTTCGGCTCAGCCCTCCTGGCTGCAAGATGTTGTGTGAGTTCCCGATAGTCACTGTCCCCTCTGGGGTACAACTCCTTATATCCTTAGGAGGAAACCCCTCGTATCTTCGAGGCTTCTAGAATTCCTTTTGTTCTCTCAATCAGCTTTCTGTGTCTCTTGCATGTAGGCAATGGGTGCCTGCATTAGCATTTTAAATGTCTCTGGCCATCAGTTTGGGGTGAATCCACAAACTCTCTTTCCATTTCCTGGAGCTTCATCATGAATCGCGTTTTACAAGCCTCAATTTGTAACATTACATACATGTTGAACCTTTTGCTTTACATATGTACTAGGCTTGTGGCCTACCTGTAGACCAGTATCACACGTGTGTGATCCTATGTTCCTCCGTGACACACAGGTCGATAGAGGAAAAGAAGTCGACAGGTTGAAGGGCCGCTGTGATGGATTTCAGTGATTCCATTCTGAACTTCCAGTATCTGACCCTCTTTGTTGAGTGACTTGAGGTCTAGGATGGCCTGAACGTCCCCATTTTTCTTTGGGACCGTGAAGAAGATGGAGTACACGCCAGAATGTAACCTTCGGCCACAGTCTCGAGCACCCACTGGTCTGTGAAGAGCTGTAGTCTCCCCCCGATGTACGCCTCTGAGCTCTGAGGAGGCCACCTCCAGTCATGCCGGGGACTTGGGCTGCTTCACATTTGTGGGCTGTGGCCTCTTAGATTGGAACTGGTCTCCCCCCCCTTCGGTTTCGTTGCCACCTGGGCTTGCCTGGGCGAAAATCCCTCTTCCAAGTTCCTCTGTGGTTCTGGGATGAAAGGAGCTCTTGCTTGTGCCTTTAGTGGGAATCAGTGGAAGGGCCTTCTTCTTTTCCGGTTCTGTGGTGAGAAGGTTGTCCATAGCCTCCCTGAATAGTTTCTTGCCTCGATATCTGACCTCTGTTAGGACCGACTTGGATGGGAGGTCTACCTTCCACGGGCGGAGCCAGACTGAGCGTCAAGCCACCACGTTGGTTGCCATGGCTCTGGAATTCAGCTGTACGACATCCAGAGTTGCATCCACTGAATAAGCAGCAGCCAGGGCCAGCTTCTTAAAACTGTTCTTTGTTCTCTTTCGTTTGGCTTTGCGGGCGAGGTTGCTGGCCCATAAGAAAGCTGCCCTGCTAAAACTAGAAGCAGAAGCTGCGGCTTTGAGGGCTAATGCAGAGGCCTCAGTTTTTCCTTAGGGCTATCTCCACCTTCCTATCAAGAGGATCTTTGGGAAAGTCCTCCCCCCTCTGATGGAAGGGCGGCTGACTTGGACAAGTCTGCCGCCCGTGCATCTACCTGGGTAGCGCCATCAGTTCCTCCTGGGAGGAAGGAATAGAGTAAAATCTATTGATAAATTTATGTGGTTCCTTAAATCTAGCAGGGTGTTCCCATTAATGGTATCAATATAGAAATTGGCTAGGGGTAACTCTGGGGAAGGAGTGGCTCCTCTAGGGAAGGCCCGCTTGTTCTCTGTAAGGGTCTCTTGTTGTTCAAGTGGTTGAACTGGAAAGGAAATTGCCAATTCAGCTGCCACCTTAGTGTGGAGTTTGCTGAATTGCTCTGCCTCGAAAAGCTTCTCCCCTGCGGGCTCCTCCCCTACATACCCAGCCTCTGACTGAAGGTCTGAGAGCTCCCCATCCTCTTTGTCGGGAGGGGGGACCCTTGAGGGGGAAGATGAGCAGCACCTAGGGGCTTTAGGTCTGTGCCCCCTGCGTCTCCTGCCCCTTGGAGCGAGAGGAGGACGATCCTTTGGCCCCCCTTCTCCTATAATCCGGGTGGTGTCAGGGGGGGCGGGAGGGAATTATAAGTCCAGGAGGAAGAGGAAGATGATGAGCTCCTGGCAGAGCAGTAATCTGAGGAACCCCCGGGTCTCCTCTTGCTACCCCTGCCCCTCTGCGGAAGGGCTCCCCTGAATGGGGGGGGGGTGTCTATCCTCCCAGGTGCTGTCTCCTCTATCCACCTCCTGTGAGGGAGAAAAGCTAGCCCTCCCCATAATCGGGGTACCCTCTCTGGGGGAGGGGTGGGCTGAGGGGAAGCCGCCCCCAGTGAGGGACCCAAAGAGGTGAGGCGAGTCCATAACCTGTTCCCCCAACCAAAGCAGCACGGCTTCTGGGACCTTTGCTGGGCAATGGGACCTAAGCCCCGGCCCAGCCCCTGGTTCACTCACCCTCTCCTTGGCCTTGCTTGGGACGAGATCGGCCGCGCTGCAGGGAGGTGCCACTGTACCAGCCTCTCCTGGCTCCCTGTTGCCATGGGTGAGGGGCGAGCCGGTGTCCCAACATGTTGCATTCCTGGCTCTCGCCGCCATGGTGAAGCATGGGAAAAAGCAGGCAGCAGGACGGCACGCCAAAGTGTCCTGCTGTGGCTCGACCCCCCCCCGCAAGCTACGTGGCTGCTGGGGAGGAGCTGCTCCAGACACGGTGGCTCCCCCCCACTAATGGGGCCCTCATTAGTCCAGGTAATGAGGAAGAAGGGGGAGACACGGGGGAAGGACACACACACACACACACACACACACACCCGGTCCCCTGCCAGTGGCTCAGCCCTGCCCCCAGAGGGTGGGTTGGCTAGGAGCAGGCCCCCAAGAACAGAAAAAGGAAAGTAAACAAAGAAAAAAACCTAAGGCTTATACTCCTCTAAAGGGAACCGTGATCCTGCTTCCTACCCTTAGTAAGGCAGGAACGGAACTGGGCTTAGAGGTGGGCTGTGCCCCTCCCGTGGAGGAGGCTGTCAATCAAATTGATCCTGCCTATCCGAAGGAAGGAGGGACACATCCCATCAGTGCAGACCATCTGTCCTGGGAGGAAGGGAGAATAGAGGGAGAGACAAGGAGTGTAACGTTCACGAAGATGCGAGGTCCCAGGTGCATGCGCTTGGCTACATCAAGAATGATGGCTGGTTGGTCCATGTGGTGAGGATACGAGTACACAGACCTCAGGTAAAAAATCGTACTGGATAGAGGGTATCAGCAGGAGTTAGGTGAGGGGAGCGAGGAGTCAGGGAGGGCACAGCAGAAGAGGTGGGTCTTGAGCAGAGATCTGAATGTATGAAGGGAGGGGGCGAGGTGTATGTAGGCAGGGAGGGAGTTCCAGGCATGGGGGGAAGCTAGGGAGAAGGGACGAAGGGAAGGCGGCGAGGGAGGGCGAGAGGGGACACAGGAGGAGCGCAGTTCACGGACTGGAGCACGGAGGGAAGTTAGCACAGAGAGGTAGGGGGAGCAAGGTTGTGAAGAGCTTTATAGGTGAAGACTAGGAGCTTGTGCAGGATTCGTTCAGGAAGGGGAAGCCAGTGAAGCGGAGAGGAGGGGCTGCACGTGGTCGAAGGGACGGGCGAGGTGGATGACCCTGGCAGCAGAGTTTTGGACAGAGATAAGGGGAGACAGGTGAGAGTGGGGGAGGCCAGTGAGAAGGAGGTTACAGTAATCGAGGCGAGAGATGAGCAGGGGATGAACAAGGGTTTTGGCAGAGGAGACAGAGAGAAAAGGGGGAATCTTAGCAATGTTATGGAGGGAGAAGTGACAGGATTTGGCAACAGAGTCGATGTAGGGTTTAAAAGAAAGGGGTAAGTCAAAAAGCTAAGGCTTGGTGGATGGGAAGGATGGTGACCCCATTGATGAGGCTTGACAGGGAAGAGGGAGAGGAAGGGTGGGGGGAAGGGGAGATAAGGAGTTCTGTTTTAGCCATGTTGCGTTTGAGTTGACTTTGAGACATCCAGGTAGAGATGTCAGAGAGACAGCTGGTGAGGCGAGCTTGGATAGATGGAGAGAGACAGGTAGTAGAGCGATCGAGTAGAGTGTCATCAGCGTACAGGTGATATTGGAAACCATGGGAGGCAATGAGTTTGCCTAGGGACAGGGTATAGAGGAGAGGGCTAAGGACAGAGCCTTGCAGAACACCAACCGAGAGGGGAAGGGAGGCGGCGGCAAGAGACACATTGAAGGAACGGTCAGAGAGGTAGGAGGAGAACCAGTCCAAATTAAGCTATGTCTGAGTTACGAAAGGGTACTCTATAACCAAAGGAGGACAGTCTTTGCAGGAAGTATATAAAGTACGACCCAGGTGTCAAGCACAGAAGGTTTTTATGTTCAGGCCAGCACTAGGCAGGGCCATCACCTCTGAGCTGGAAGGCCTAGGTTCAATCCTTGCATGACTTAACACTGATACGCAGAAAGATTTCCCGCTCTCTAGGAATAGGAACAAGACAATGCAGAAGGACGACCCGAGAGAACTCAAAGATAAAGGGGCTTGAGAATCATTAGTAGAAACTGGTGAGATTATGCTGTGGGAAGTGATCTAGGGAAACAA
This sequence comes from Sphenodon punctatus, assembly GCA_003113815.1. NCBI lineage: Eukaryota > Metazoa > Chordata > Lepidosauria > Sphenodontia > Sphenodontidae > Sphenodon > Sphenodon punctatus. The sequence continues at coordinate 2,678,428 of QEPC01004073.1, read as the reverse complement.
TCAGAACACTTCTGTAGTGACAGGCAGACAACTTTAATATAACTTGGAACAGAGGGTGTTTTCAGACGTGATGGTGACCTGTTTTACCACACTGACCCGGTTTAGCAAGCAGGCCATTGTCATGTCTGTTCCCAGCTACCATATGTTGGCATGGGATAGATCCCAGCTGTGGCGGTGGCTAGCATGGGCTGTGACTTGGGAAAGTCTGAGTCACAGACTCCACCACAGCTGGATCCAACTGCCTGACCGGGTCTGGAAAGCCCGCTTTTCTGGACCTGGTCTGGAGTCCCCATGGCTTTGAGGGGGGGGAAAGACGAGAGAGAGGTCTCTCCCCGCTGGGCATAGCATTGGGCGGATGCACGACTCCGTGCCAGCCTGGCTCTCATTACGTTAGTTTGGGGGCCCAGTCTGCTCCTGGCCATGGTGGCAGCCTGTCTCCAGACCGGGTAAGTCCATGACAGCGGCTTGCTGCTGTCACGTATGAAAACACCCAGAGTTGAGACTAGAGAGAGAAAGAAGGTTTGAGGGAGGGAGTAGAATCTGCATTAACAGGGGAAGAATTATTGTTTTTAGGAAAAGCTTTCTAAAAATAAAGTTATTCATACTATAAATTATTTAAAACAAAGCTTGACAAGTCAGAAGTGGCATCTCTGCTGTGGTAACACTGCACACTGAAGCAATGCCAGAAATATTTAATTTCTGCAGGGGTTCAGGCAGAGGAGAGCTGAAGGTCAAAAGTAGCTGAAAGTGACTCATTCTTTAAATAAAGTGGCATATAATCTTTCACTGCTGTTTTCAAGCAGACTAACACTAGAGTAGGTAGTTGGTGTCCAAGGCTTATAGAACCTCCTTTCACCATCTCAACTGGGAGGCATTCTGCATAGATAGAAGAGCAATTTAAAATAAAAGAATGTCCCAGTAGTAGACATATTCTGGTTCTAGTTTGGCCTGTTCTAGAGGAGAGGGGTTAATGCCTACTAGTATCAACTCCATTTAACCCTAGGGTTTTATCTTGACCATCCCTGTTGATCTCAAGTATTAGAAGTAGCAGAAAAACATTGGAGATCACACAGATAAGCAGCTAAAAAATATGTTTAATCAGATTCCTTTTCCTGTATAATTACTCACAGTGATTGCAAGTCTCAAATTTCATACCCATTATTTAAACACTCAATATTTTCTTTTAGTCCTAGCTTACAATTTGCTTTGGAAAGTGAGCAACTGGAAGTTTCACTGCAATTAGTAATTTTACCACAAGTTCACAACTACTTAGCGATATGTCCTCTCTTTCTGACATTGTACCATTAAAAGGCAAAAGAAATAGAATTTAACATTTCCTTACTCACTGTAAATACAAAATAGTGCAAGTTTAATAACCTTGTAAAAATCAGATCTGCATTAGATTAAAAGACTGGTCATTCCAATCTTGGCTTACTTGAAGCTGTAAACAAATGCAAAAATCCCATCTTATTTTAAGGAAAATTGGCATTTAAAACCCTTTTTCTTCTTTAAAGGGTACTTACTATAAGACACCTATATAAAACAGTTCAGAATCTGAGAAGACAGATTCAGCTCTAACGACCTGCACAGAAGATACAGTTGCAACTACAGTGACACTGGATACTTAAGTAGGACCCTCTGGAGCAAGCAGTGCCTGCACTCAAACTTCTTGTATGAGCCTGAGTAGCATTAGTTTCAATGGAAGGTCCTTTTTACATGGGTGGCACCCACGCATGAACACCCAGAAATCTGGGTGTTCATGTGTGGGTGAGTCTTGTGTAAATCCTACAGCAGGTGGGTGGGGGTGAGTGTGCGTATCTGTGCACACTCACCTCCACCCATCCCCCCCACACGGAGCAACTGGTGAAAATGGTGGTTGCTCCATATGTGTAGATGGGTGCATGCCCGTCCACACCCTCCCCCCCCCACCCACTGCACACGGACCACGGTGCACCCTGCACTGCACCCCATGTAAAAAGGGCTTAAGTCACATCCATGCTGTGTACGCATCAACTCTATCCACTCAGAGGATCATACCCCAAGTGACTTGTAAATGGAACATATTATTTACTTAACTACTGCAAGTCCAAATCAGCCCATGTTTGCCTTGATAACCAGAAGCCCAGAGAAGGCAGAGTTAGGTTGCTGTAGGGAGTAATTCCCCTCTTCAATAGCTGAAGAATACCTAATTAGCATCTCAACTGCCACATTCCCAGGCATGGATATAAGAATCTGATACGTGGGCTCCCAGGATTTTCATCAATGGTCTTAACTGAGCCTCAGTTCCCACTTTTCCACATGGATATTCAATTTAATGCACTGCAAGCCATTCCAATGACTTTGGACCATGTGTTGAGTTAAGCACATGCACAAGTCTTTGTGGGATCAGAGCTCACTTGTGAGTTGTTCTCTATATGATCAACACCGAGCCAGCTGGCCAGTAAGCTCTGAAACCACAGGACCTCTTAAAGTTGAACTGTGTCTTTACCTTCAAGGCTCTTCATGGTCTTGCTTCCACACCCGCCCTCCCCACCCTACATCTCTTTGCACTGGTTTTGTGCCACATTCCTGTCTGGGAGCTTTGCTTCTCCTCTACCCCCATCTTCACCTGCTTGCGATTTCCTTGCTGCTCAGAATGTATTTGCCCTTCTCCCTTGCTGCCCTGAATACCTGGAACTCCCTCCCTAGATACATTTATTCTGCTCTCTCCCTCTCAACCTTCAATCCATCCTGAAAACCTACCTCTTCCATCAGGCTTTCCCTAGCTCATCATGAGGAGGAAATTATTTCCTATCCCTCAGAGTCCTCCTCTTTCCTGTAAATAAGGGAAGCACATGCGGTTGTAATTTCTCAACTTCATGGATGTTCACCTCTCCCTCGTCCCCTGGGGTAGGGACCTGTCTATTACTAATGATTATACAGCAACAGGTACATTGCTGTTTCTATGTAACAAACAACCACCACCACCTTTATGACAACTGAGTGCACACAACTCAAGGAAGCACCAAATAAACTGGCTCTGCTGGCTGGTTTGATAAGTACTGGAAGCAATGCCCTTTAAAATCTTAAAGCACCTCTTTATCAGTCTTGTATAGTAGAAATCTGTACCAGAAGCTATATGGTAACATCTAGACTCTCACAGCATGATCCTCAAGCTGCTATATCAGCACAAGCCCAATTTACTTCAACAAGGCTAGCACCAATGCTGTAACACGAGGATCAATGCTGGCAGACATCTGTAAAACACAGCTTGTCAAAGTCCTGGACAGTTTGATCCACCATGGAATAGCATGTGTTTTTGCAGTTAGAATACAAGAGTCCCATTCATTTCATTAGATCTTGCATGCATGCTAACGGCTGGCAATCAAGTATCCTGCTGGAGAATAGCATTTTAAAAATTGTTACCAGAGAAGCCAATCACACCCCATCATATAATTAAAGGTTTAAAAAAGTAAAAGCCTCCTAGAGAAAGTCATAGGTTGCTTCAAAAAGTATCACTTACCAAAAAAAATGCACTCTAAGAAAAAATGGATAGTACAAGCCTCCAGCAGATAATGAAGTTAGAACACACACCTCACTAATTACAGTGACAACTGCATGCATGCTAACCTAGTGTGGACATTACCAGCTGGGAGATCAGCTGAAAAAAAATTAGATAGGCTATGCCTCCTAATGATGCTACAAAAACATTTTAATTGCAACAATGTTTCTCAATGCAACACCAAAGCAAAAGAGGAAAACCACACTTTTTCAACACAGATGTTACATTAAGAAGGAAGAGATCTCTGTGATGGAGAATGAAGCAGGAATTAAGTATACAGGCTTTCAACATGTTTGTTTTCTGGAACCAGGCACTGTTTAGAGTAGTGATTTACTTGAAAATGGATTTGAAATCAATTGAATGTGGTTTACTTGAAATGCAAAACAATTTAAATCAGAATCATGACTACCCAGACCCAGGGAAATGCACTCATTTGTTTCATCTCTCAAACAGGAATGAAAATTGGCTATAAGAATAGGAAGTTAGTGCTTACAATCGTATGCAACGAATACTTGCATACCATTGCAAAGAAGAACTGCAGTACAGAGAGTAATTGCCTGTTTGGAGAGGAAAGTATTTATTTAGACAGCCTTGCCTTTCAAAAAGGGCTAAGCTGTCCCTTATTTCACACCAGTCACCCTTCCAGCCTAATTAGGCTTAATTGGGGGAAGATGTTGGGCAGATGGGGAGGCTCAGATAAAGCAGACCATAGTCTGCTAAAGACACAAAAAGAGGGGAAATTGAGTGACTAAGTTTCTCCCCCAAGGTAAACTAGAGCCCAAAACTTCCTACAACAGCAGGTAAGAATTGTGCTTATGCAGGAACTACATGAAATTACAGCTGGGAGTACAGACCAGGCTGGGGCTCACTAATGAAACTGCTACTACAAAGGCTGAACTGCCTCCTGAAAAGCTGATAGTTAAGCTCACATTAATGTGAGCTGTGAAAGTTTAGACACCTGGAATACCCTACAAAAAAAGATAAGTCCAGGCTGGGTGTCATGCTTGGGGTTTTGGTTTGAGTTTTGGAAGAAGTTACATGTGCATACACAAAGGGATAAATTCTGGTGACGGTAGCTTGATTTAATTATCCTTCATGAAATACTGGATCCGTTACTTACGTTTTAGCAGCTATGGTACTATCTTGCTGAACTATAAGGAACTTGAACTTCATTCCTTCCTTCATACATGAGCAGTTTTTGTAGACAAGAGTTTGCAAAGAAAACACTAAGTCTTTCTTTTGGAGTACTCCTAATTCAGCAGCCTCTGGGTAAGGCCCAAGAAGTTTATTAGACAGCACTAGATTTACGTCTAACCTAAACATTTGTATGTTAAAAACAAAAGCCTATGTTTTACTTAAAGGATACGAGAAGCGGTCATTCCATGTGGATCTTTCAACATAATCTAACATGACAACAGCTTTAATAGTGGTAAGAAGTTTGCTCCATGTTTCATCGAAGTCAACTACTCGTGGTTTCAAGGACATGGTGGGGCTTGAGTGTTAATCTGAAAGAAAGAAAAAATCAAAGTTTAGTCCCAGATTCACAGAATGTTAACCTAGTTAAGTGTGATTCAAGTACTCTTGCAGAGATAGAGTAACTTTAGAAAACATGGAAACAAAATAGTTTCTCATCTTTTATTGGTCCACCTCATGCCCTAGGCTCTGGAGTGGCCCCTGCGGTTGCCCAGGGGTGCCTTTCTGGAGGTCCCCTGGGTATCCCAGGGGGCGACCCTGGAGAGGGCATTCTCAGTGGCCACACCTAGGCTGTGGAACTCCCTTCCAGCCGAGGCCCGGCTGGCTCCAGATCTCCCTTCCTTTCAACGAAAATGCAAGACATGGCTGTTCCGCCAGGCATTTGGTGAGGGAGAGGAGTGGGTTAGGTTGGTAAGGGTTGATTATTCCCCACTCTTAAGTGCACTGTTTTGATTAATATTTTATTAACATTTTTATTCTGTGTGTGATTGTATTTTTGTTACTGATTGTTAGCCACCTTGAGCTGCTGCGAGCAGAAGAGGCAGGGTATACATTTTTGATAAATAAATGAACTTCCATTGGAGAGTATAAAAACTTTCAGGCTACAACTTTCTGAGGCATGTAAAAGTCAGAACTATAGACTGAGCAATGCAGGAATATGTATTTTATTTATTTATTTATTAAAAGATTTAATATCCCACCCCTACTGCCACAGGCAGCTCGGGGCAGCTTACAACATAAATCACAACTGTAAAACCATAAAAACACCACCACCACCCCATCCCTCTCCTCCCCCACCCTCTACCCATCTCCACCACCAAATGCCTGATGGAACAGCCAACTCTTACAGCTTTTTCAAAACCAGTTGCAGCTTCTGGGCTGTCACCATGGGTAGCCCCACGTAGAGTGCGTTACCCTAGTCTAGTCTCGAGGTGATGAAAGCATAAATGATGGATCGGACTCCGAAACATACGGCCTAAGCCAACGTACTATATGTAGTTGGCAAAACGGCACCCCTCGCCACAGCCTCCACCTGAGCATCCAGGCGGAGCTGCGCATCAAGAAGTACCACCAGACTCCGCACCTGGGAAACCAATGGAGGACAGATCCCATCAATGATGGGGGCCCGTTAACTCCATCGCCTTACCCACCAGCATCACCTCCGTCTTGTCGGGATTCAGCCTCCGTCGATTAACCCTCATCCAATTCCCCACAGCAATCAGACACCGAGTAAGCACAGAAACTGCGGGGTCTGGGTTTGTTGAAAGAGAGAGGTATAGCTGGGTGTCGTCAGCATATTGGTGGCACCGTACACCAGACCTCCTGATCGCCTCGCCGAGAGGTTGCATATATATACTGAACAGGGGGGGGGGGGGGGGGAAACAACATTGAACCCCACGGAGCACCACACGCAAGGTCTCGGTATGATGAAAAACACTCCCTGAGTACCACTTGCTGGGTTCTCCCAGTCAGGAATGAGCGGAACCATTCAAGAACAGTCCCGACCACCCCCACACAGTCCCGCAGGCGCAACACCAACATCTCGTGATCAACCGTATCAAAGGCAGCTGATCGATCTAATAGAACCAACAGGGTCAAACAACCCCGGTCCATCTCCCGGCACAGATCATCCACCAAGGCCATAAGTGCAGTTTCCGTGTCATATCCCGGATCAAGAAAACAGACGTGGTCAAGATGCCCCTGCAACTGCTGAGTCACCACCCGTTCAATAACCTTCCCTAAAAAAAAGGTTAGAGACAGGTCAATAGCTGACAAGGGAGTCAATGTCAAGCCATGGTTTCTTGAGCAGAGGCCCCACCACCGCCTCGAGACAGCCCGGTACTCTGCCCTCCCGAAGGGAGGCACTGACCATACCCACCAGCAACGGGCCCACTGTCTCCTTGCAAGATTTAATTAGCCAAGACACACACGGATCTAATTCACAGGAGGTGGCCCTAACAGCCCCAAGGGGCCCGACCGCATCAGTGGGTGTCACCAACTGAAATTGATGCCATAAAACCGGACAAGGTGTGACTTCTATAACCTCAGGTTCCCCTAGTGTAATAAGTGCACTGTATATATAAATAAATTGCTTGGGTGGGAACTGTTAGGAACATAATCATTTGTTCCTTCCCCCCTCTTTTTTACTTAAATGTTGGAAATTCTATCAAATGAGGATAAATAATAAAGTCTAGAGATATAGAAGTGTGTTCCCTTCATTAAATGTTGTGAAATGCTAGCTACCTTTCTTCCTACCGCCCCTTTCCAGGTACTTGCTATTATCTATACACCTAGCTTGCATTTATTTTATCTCTTTTTGACTTGTGCTCTCTAGATGCTGGCTATACAGTCAGTCGCTAATACCAAAGGCTGTAAAATGTGTCAGACAATATTGAAATCCAAGTCTTGAAAAACTTTGAGATTACCAGATAATAATGCATACTGCACAAGTAGACGTTTGTGCTACCTAGCCTTTCAGCAAATTACTATGAGGAAATCCAGTCCACGAGGAATTTTACTGTTGCGCTCCTCCAGGGTTTATTCTCATAATCAGCTATTCCAGGTGAAAAACCCATTAACTCTTGTTCTTGTGATCAGAGTGGTTAAAGGGGAATGCTTCTACCACACAAAGCATGTTTTGGAATGACAAACATGGACTGTGTGTACTCATGAGCTTATTTTCACTCAATGATACATGGTAACACCTCTTAGCATGGAGGCAACAATATATAAAACCTCGCATGTTTTATCAACTTGCCTCTAAGCAATAGATGCTAATTTATCACAGTCTCCAACTTTTCCTACATGTCTTCATCCGATGGTAAACATCCATGTTTTACAAGACTGAAGCCACGAGTATAAATATTTTATAATCCGATCTTAAGCCAAGACAGTCTGAATCCAAAACTAGATTCTAATTAACTATAAGGGCTGTCTTATTATACTAAAGCTGATCAGTTCAATACAAAGCTTTCTTGCATGGAAGAATACCTATCCAGTAAGTCCTTTTTTGAAATTGTGTCTGACAACATGTTCTCCAACTACATGGTGACTTTTATTGGTATTTTCAGATGTCTTCATGAATGAAAGAAATTTGTTATGGCTTTGGGAAGGACAGTATCCATCTTGCTAAATGTTTCCTAGGTCAAGTCAATTACATGGTTTCCATACAATTTAGCAAGAGCATTTTCTAATCTAAGATTTGTTCACACAAAATGAGACTTACCCAAGAGTAGCCCCATTTCATGGGAATGTGTCCTCAAAATCAGCAGAGATTCAACCCCATCAGAATGGGACTGAATCAACTCCCTACAGGACACTGGTGGTCACAAGCACGCGCGCGCGCGCGCGCACACACGCACACACACACACACACACACACACACACACAAATAAATCCCAGAAAAAGGCGAGGTTAAGTCTGTCTCATGCTAGTGGTCAAGATCCAAACAAAACACTTACGCCAACCTGATATCTTTGGAGAAAATGCAAGTGCTTCCTCATCTGAACTCTGTATTACTTGTAAGCAGCATCTGAGCAAGGCACAAGACGACCATATAGAAACTCAACCAGCGCAACACAAATTAGTGCTTTAAAAGATTAATGCATCTGGTCATCACCAAAACTAAGTGATTTAAGATGAAGTGCTGCTAAATACACAAAAAAACAAACACAAAGAAAAGGTTGTCCACAGAGACCCTCTAGTTTCTGTTTCGTAAGCTCTTTTCAAGGTGCAAAAGTAGTTTGCTTGCATATCATAAGGCACATGCCAAATGCTAATGTCTTTATAAAAATCAATGGCACATCTTCATGTACAGTGTATCTACTCTAAAGGACTAGCAGAAAGTGAGAGATTGGGAAAAGATGGGTCAGAGACAGAAAAGTGATTTGATGCAAGAAGCTAAGGGGGAAGAAAGCTTGCATAAAAAAAAGCCTGAAAAGACAGGAGTGTTTGTTTTGAAAATGTGATGAGAAATGTAAGTGACCTATTTGTTTCTTCATACTAAGACAAGATTAACAATGAAAAGTGGCTAATTTTAGACTGAAATATGGCAGTTTTTCTCTCTCTTTTTTAAAGTGGCCTACCCTGGCAATTAACTTCAAGGGGTAGGATGGGGGGGGGTTGAGCCCTGGGAAATATTCCCACTAGGACTGTGCACCCAGAAATGTGAAAGGCCAGGGAAAGGGTGATATTGTTCATTTCAGGGTTAGAAATTAAAGCCAGAAGAACCCTGCATGGTTTATTCGAATTTCATTAATGACTTTTGTGTTCGATCTCTGCGCTGATCATCACGTAGGCCCTTCTTACATGGGCCATGCTGGTGGGGTGGTTGGTGTGCGGCCGGGGGGGGGGGAACACAGGTGCACACCCATCTCCACCCACATGGTGCAACCTGCCTTCTCACCAGCTGCTCCATGTACAGGTGATGGGTGGGCATGCGTGTTTTGCAGGAGCACACATGCACACCCATCCACTGCAGCGTGTACACAGGCAGTGCCCACGCATAAAAACCCAGATTCCTGGATGTTCATACATGCGTTCCGCCCACGTAAAAAGAGTCAAAGATTCAATCACAGGAACTCCTGTCCTATTCAGCTGTGGAGAGACAGGTTTGTCTAGTGATTAGGTTACTAGCTGGGGACTAGAGTTCATTTCCCTGTTCTGTAAAGTTCTGAGGCAGGGGGGAGGCTTGTAAGGCAGGTTTGGGTCCTAGCAATTTGGGTTTTTTTAAAAAAAATAAAAAATTAAGCACTGGCATTATCCTAGTTTGAACTACTGAATATTCTGTGAAAACAGGGCAAGCTCTCAAGTAGGTAATTGTTATCCTTTGCATTATCTTTCAGTTTCTCATTAGCTCTTACACTACCACCTTTAACTTGATTTGCACACTTGTGGTCATAACCTGCCAAAGGCCCCCATAATTCCTTTATAAATATTCTCTGGAACCAACAGAGATATGGAGCAAGATGCTAGGGAAGAGAAAGCAGAACAAGGGAGGTAAGGACCAAAAGGGAGACATTAAAAGGCTTGATTTGCCCAATTAAAGCAATCCATATTCCTGAGGTATCCCCCAGCAGCAGAGACGTCAGGGTGTGCCTAAATGAGTATACTACCACTGGATACTGTCACCCCAGAGTAGTTTATCCTATTAGAGTAGCCTTGGTTCATAGCACACACAGGGCTGGGGGTAAATCCCACATCTATGAAGCTGTAACCACTGCCTCTTCTGCAAAACGGGGTAATTAGTTGCTAGGAAATTGGCAAGTAACAAGAGGCTTATGCAACCTCCCCCACTTACCCGAGAGGCAAGTTCTTTGGGTGTACAAGCCCCACGTAGTCTATTCCCTTTCACACCCACACACTAAAGGTACTCTAGAAATATCCTAAGAGCTAGTATTATTCTAAGTTCTAATACTTCAGATGATGCATCTGAAAAATCCCAAGAAGTGACTGTACTCAAGAGGGATTCCTACTGATATCGCTACCCTAGGTTTGGGATGTGTGTATGTAGCCATGGGATGTGTGTATACTCAATTGAGGTTCCCCTTCCAAGAGAAATTATCACTGGACTAAAAAAAAAAAAAAAACCACCACAAAAGACTACTCTACTCTTACAGACAAATGTTGACCCTCTGACATCTTTGTTGCTGAAAAATAGCTTTCAGGTACTGGCTGATACAGATTGGTAAATTAAGCATTTATACTGTATTTACCTGGTCAAGACAACCCATTTTCCCCTAGCGCCATATGAAATGTCAGTTAAGAAAATAACGAACGCCATGCTGGGTCAGACCAATCGTCCCTCATGTCCAGCATCCTGTCTCCAACAGTAGCCACTCTCAATAGCTTGAGAAGTATCCAACAGGTCATAATGGAGTGATTCATTCCCTGCTATTCTCTCCCAGTTCCCAGCAGTCAGAGGTTGCTTCCCTTAATCTACTTGACTAATAGCCATTTATGGACCTATCCTCCAAGAATTCATCAAATCCTCATTTAAAGCCAGTGATGCTACAGGCCTTAACATCAACTGGCAACAAGTTCCACAACTTAATTGTGAGTTGAGAGAAATTTATTTATTTCCTTGCATCTATATGCTGCCCCCTCCTGCACAAGCGTATTTCTTTTTGTTTGCTTTAAAGCTGTTACTGGTTAGTTTCACAGAGTATCCTGTAGTACTAGCATTATTTGAGACGGTACATGACAGCTCCCTATTTACTTGTTACATGCCACTCATGATTTTATAAACGTCTATCATTCACTCAGAGTCATCTCTTCTCCAAGCTGAAGAAGCCTACCCTATTGAGCTGCTCCTTGTATGGAAGCCATTCCGTACTCAATCACTTTAGTTTTTCTCTACACCTTTTCCATTTCCACGCTCTCTCTTTTTTGCAATGGGGTCGACCAGAACTGCACATAATATTCAACGTGTGGATGCACCATTTATATAGTGGCATTAAGATATAAGCTGGGGGTTGGGTCTGAAGAGCGGTGCAGAATCAGGTACTGGGTCCAGCAATTCAGGACAGGCTGGGGATCAACATATGGACCATGGGAATTAGGACAGGTAGGCTAAAATAGTGGGACAGGCAGACGGATAGATGGAAGGGCGACTTACCTGTAACATTTGTTCCTCCAGGGTTACAGTTACAGGAGTTATTGACCCTAGGTCACAGCCGAGTTCTCAGGAGGATTTCACTGTCCGTGTACAGGGTTCACACACACAACTCACCTTTCTCAGACTAGACAATTATTCACTGGCCCCCACATCAAAAGTTAAACTGGCTTGTAGGAAAAGGAAAGGAAATGAACCCACACAAAAGGCCGTAAGGCAAGTCTTCCCCAATGGAAAAAGATGGGGGTGGGACGGGAAGGCCGAGGGTGGGGTACTAACATCAGCCTGCGTTATAAAAGAGTCACCAGAACTAGAGTATCTTTTCTTTTAGAAACGCTGGACTGGCAACCGCTCCTGTCAGCTATTGGGGTAAACGCGCCGCTCCCCCACCCCATCCGCTCGGAGCAGCAGCGTGGGGCACAGGGTAACTAAACCCATTAGCAAAAGCTAATCCTCAACCCTCCCCAGGCGTAAAGAAGAGAAGGGGGCTCAGCTGACGGAAAGGGAGCTCAACGCCCTCGAGGGGCTTGGGGAATAACCCCTCTGCCGGGGGTCGCAGAGTGTGGGGGGGAACCGAGCCCGAGGACATCAGAGATGAATGCCGGGGGGGTGCGGAGATAAAGGCTCGCGCTGCGGTTACCTGTCAAGCGGAGAGGCTTGGGTCAGCGATGCCTTCCCTGCCCCTCGCTCTGTATCTCGTGCAGGCTGCGGTCCCTGCCCCGCTGCTCCCGCTGCTGCTCCTTCTCACAGCGCTGCCATTACCCAGCCGCGGCTGCCCTCGGAGCCCCGCCCCGCTTTTCCCAACGCAGGGCGCGGGTGGGGAAACCTCCAGATACCACCTATCCCCTTCTCACCCCAGACCTAACGGCTCCCTTCTCCCCAGTCGCACTGTGCCCTCCGGAACGCGCAGAGCCACGGGGCTCGCTCCCAAGGAGAAAGGAGCAGGGCGCGGGGCTGAAGTAGGAACTCGTCTCTTTTCCTTCCTCCTCCATAAACACCAACGCTTGGTACAGTCCATTGTACGGGAAGCGAAGAGGTTCTAACTTCCTCTCATTTCCGTTACTGTAAATAAATAAATAATCTGTTTCCTTTAGAGCGCAGTAAAAGAAGAGGGCCTGGCGGTGTCCGCACTGCGCATGCGTTATCCTCCCACACTCCCGTTTACTCATTCATTTCCGCACTCCGCCTTTTCCCTGCAGTGCGCACGTGCAGGTCTTGGATCGCGCGCTGCTCATTAGCCCCTTGCTCTGGCTGGACACATGGTCGTCATAGGAGATTCTTCTCCGGCTGTATTCTTTGTTCTTAGAGATGGAATTTTGATTGTTCCCACGTTCCTTCCCCTGCTTTAAAAGGGTACTGCTAATAAAAGATGTTTCTTTATTGACTTCAGCAGGCAGGCAGTGAGTATTTATTCCCGGAGAGGGAAATTACCTTTATTCTTTTCTTCAGCAATTATGGTTGAGCTACAAATGAATTCCTTCACACATATCGGAAATGCAGAAGATGGCTTTAGCACAAATAACAAATCTTATTTTTTCAGCGTAGCTTTTAAGAGTTGGCTACGCTTTTAAGAGTTGGTTACATGGGAGTAACTTTGAGCTAAAATTAGGGGGGAGGGGGCTACTGATCCCCATAAGCTCCCCCCGCAATCTTTAGAATTGCCGGGGTGAAGTGGCCATATGGCAGTTCTGGCAAATATAGAGGGGCTAATAATGTTGGGTGCACTTTGTGTAATGTGATATTTTTACTTTGCATTTTTCTAATGATGGGGCCAGGTTACTGAAAATTCCAGAACTGATTTTAAGATCCAGTCCATTTCTGCCCGTGTCCTCCATTTAATTATTCCCACACCCACTACACCTGGTGCAGCCTGTGACCTAAACCTTGCATGTGTGGGTGTGGGGGTTCCATGCTAAACATTTTGCATGACTGACAGTTGCTCTTGTGTGTAGCCATATGGGTCAGTTCCAAGGTGATTGGCGGTAGCAGCGGCTCTGCTTGTACCAGCTCCACCCGTGTTAATGACCATTTCCATCCACTGTGTCTCCTCAGTGCCACCTTCCACCCTTTACCAGGAAAAGAGAATGCCTTTGAGACACACATCCTTCCCCTTAAGCAACCAAGGCTGCAACCCTGAACACATTCATGAAGAAGCCCCATGGGAATCAATGTATTCCCTTCCCCCCCCAATTATTCTCTCATTGTTAAAAACATCCCTCAATGCTACAAAGTTATGATGAAATTCTAATCAATAGCAAAATGCCCAGCAACTCTAAAGGCAGGCAGGATTTCACCATTAGTCCAAGCTTCTATGCAAGGCTTAGGCAGTCACTTGGGGGTAGGGAGAACTTTAATACGTTTTGGTTCCCACAGGCCATTTTCAACCTACACAGGCAACACAAAGTACAGAGCCAAACGTTTGCTAATGATGGGTGCCCCACCTTCCTTCCCTGGCCTGACCAAATACCCACCTTGGCTATGACACGGCAGTGAGCAATAGGTGACAAGTACCTGCTGCTGGAAGCCCGGGGGAGTGACCGTGGCCGCTGGAGCAAGAAGGAAGATATTGCTGTTATGATCACCTGGTCATACAAGGCTCTTCCTCTACACATCCCCACTCAGACACAGAGTGGTACTAGCAGATAGTGGTACTAGCAGCAAGTCCCTCCAAATAAACCATTTTGCCTTCAAGCTGCAGCTTCATTAGTAGCCTTCACCTAATATCGAGATGCAAAGACAGACAGAGAAAAATTGATCAGCTGTCCAGAAAGTTCTAAGATGTTCGGTTAAAAAGTGAAGCAAGAGTTTAGTCCAGTACGCTGGCAAGTCAGAGTATTATCTGGGATAACAGTCTAGCCTGTAGTGGGTCAGTTCATGCTAAAGCTAATGTTGAGCTTTTGATCAAAAGCTCAGGGAGAGAATTAACTTATGGTGAAAGATCTGCAGCTGTGCTAGAAGGAAAAGTTGCACATGAATGAGGTATACATGGAGTTATAGTTTCTTCTGTTTCTACTACTATTTAAACATTTCAGTGGATGTTTTTGGGAGGAATTCTCAAATCAGAAAGTTCAGCAAAAGCTGAGGGTATCTTTAAATGAGCAAGGCTTGTGGGAGAGTCCATGGCCACTGAGTAGAGTTGCCACCTATGTGTATTTTTCCAGGCCACTTATAAAAAAATGCATGTTGCAGGGCCTGCATTGGCATCAATGCAGACCCCGCAACATGCATTTTTCATAAGTGGCCTGGAAAAATATACATAGGTGGCACCCCTACCGCTGAGTAGTACAGCTATGGAGCAGCCACTCACGTAGAGTGCACAGGATAGGAATTCTAATGGGCGGCTCTCAGGGTGGCCACTGCGGCAATGCAGGCAACCTCCATGCACTCTTGCAGCCACTGACTGGTCACACAAACAACACATATGGACAGCTGTTTTATTTTCCCTCTCCCAAGCTCCATGCCCTCTGCCATGATGCACAGCTGCAGAAACCATGGAAACAAGAAGCCACAGCAGGCATTAACCCTATCCTGCCCATGACCCCAGGAGCTGGTGCAGCCACTGGCAGTTCTGGCCAGCCACAGAGGCAGATAGCAGGTGGGACACGCAGAAATCACAACACACCACACTCTTAGAATGTGTCCCCCCCAAGGGCTCCAGTAGGGCTGGGGGCATGGGAAAGGGAGGCCAGCTGGGCCACAGATGGCTGCAGTGCCACTGGGCTTAGGGACAGTGAGCCTCCATGATCCCCCCTGGGAACAGGGGGTGCATGCAGGTGAGAAGAGAACTCCTTGCTCCCTCCTCCACCCCCACTCAGAAAAAACTTAGTAGGAAAGTCTCCAGTTCAGCTGACAGTACATGGGCTGGGAAGGAGCAGCGAGCAGGACTGGAGGAGCAGCAGCCCAGTGCAGCTGGTTGGGGGATCCAGAGGTGGCGGGGCGGCGGCTACCCGAGCAAGCAAGACCTTTCCTCCACCCCCATGATGACAACTGAGGACACAAACTGGTATTGGGGGTGGGGTATTGCTATTTGGCCAGCCAATGGCCATGGAGCAGCTCTCCCTCCCCTCCCACTCTTGTGGGGGTGGGGCTTGGGGAGGCTCTTTTCCGGGCCACTCCCCATAACATCCGGGGTGGCCAGAGGCACGTGTCGGGGGTACGATCAAAGGGGCCTGCCCTTTGGTCGGGGCCAGGAGGTTGGGCCGGAGGGGCTGTTAGTGGAACTGGTGAATGTAAACTTCTACTGGTATGGAGTTGTGAGAGGGCCTCCTTCTCTTCCCGATGAGAGAGGGGTTGAGAGGGAGGATGTCCCCTGGTGGCAGCAGGGGGCAGAAGGAAGTGGATTGTAGGGGGGGGGCTGGTGTGAGTAGGGCATAGAATGATTGGAGTTGATGCTGGTAGAAGGTAGATTGGGTTCATTAAGATATAATTATATGTGGATGTTAATTGGAGGGGTGGGTTTTCTTTTTTTGATGTCGGGTCCCCCTGTGTGGGATATGGCCTAAATGCTGTTGCTATATTATATTGATGTTTTGGGGTTTTCCCCTGTATGGGATGAAAAAACCTAAATTCTGTATTTTTGTGTTTTGCTGTGAGCTGCCTCAAGCTGACTTCGATTGGGAGAGCATGGGATATAAATTAAAGGTGATGATGATAAATATTATTATTTAGAATTGCAGTGCTGGAGATATTCCACATTCTGTGCAAACACTAGGTAATCCTCAAAACAAGCCTGTGAAGTATTAACTCCTCCATGGGGAAACTAGAACACAGAGGTTAGGAGCAACACTTTGAAACTGAAGTACCTATGATTGGGCACCTATAGTCAAGCCATATCTTGGCAATGAAATAAATGACTTCAGTTACAGAGGTTGGTACCATCCTTCAGTCCCAATTAACTTCAGNCAACTCATTTAAAAACAACCTGAGAATGAGAGTTGGCTTCTCTCCAGAGTATCTCAAAAGCTGCACTCAGCGTTCTCCTTATGGGATAACTAAAAAAACTAGTGATGGTAGATTACAATGTAATAAATAGTAATTTGTTTTATTTGCTTCTTTTCTGATGGGAAGTTTAAATGCCAGAAAGAGACAATGAAACATGATATTGTATTTACTATTTACCAAATAGAGACTTTTGAAAAAGAAAAGAAAATCCAGATTTGTTTTAGCAATTGCTACTGCATTTAATACATTGTTCAGACTGAAATAGTTTCCATTCCATAGCTCTGAAGGAAACTGATGTTTAATTTCAGTTAAAAAAAGTTAAAGATTATTTTTTTTAAAAAAAGTTTTAATACAATCGGTTCAGCTGTGCTTGTGGTATGTCAGTCTGACATAACCCCCCCACAGCCACATATTGTTACAATCAAACATTTTGCACTTGTTTTAACAAAAAATGGCACAAACTAGAGCCTGCCAACTTAGTTTGGCTGATTTGATACTCACGTGTGGTTATATTCAGAGGCAACAAAGATAATAAAGGGTCTTAATGTAATAAGAGGAAAGGCCGAAGGAGGTGGGAATATTTAGCCTAGGGAAAAGAAGACGTACAAGAAGAAAACTCATGGTGAGGAAACTAACGTGAAGCTTTGAACATGTGCGTGGGGTTAAAAGCATCAGACACAACTTGCATTGTTTTCAATCATGGATGGCAGGGCGCAAAATCAAACCCTGCCATCTGTGATGTGAGATGCAACTGATGACACTTTTAACCCCAAACCCACGTTCCAAGCTTCACGTTAGTTTCCCCGCCATGAGTTTTCTTCTCGTAAGTTTCCCCCAACCCGGTAACGTGGGCAAGCAGCCTACGGTTGGGGTGAGGGGAGACATCATAGTGGTTTTCACATATCTAAAAGCCCACCACACACAAAAATCAGAACAGTTGTTTTCCACTGCCAGAGAAGACAGGACAAGAAGCAAAGGGCTTAAAGATAGATTTCAGTTAAAAATTGGGGTGGGGGAACTCCCTAGCTGTAAGAACAGTTGGGCAATGGAATAAGCCTAGGGAGGTTGTCAAATCTCGTCCCTTGGATTTTTTTAAAAAGATATCTGGACAAACATCTGTCAGTGATGACGTAGATATAGAATATCCTTTTCTTGGAGCAGGGGGTTGGACTAAATGACCCTTGTAGTCTCTTCCAAATTTACAATCCTATATGCTCTGAGGGAGAAAATTATGAACCCATTTTTAGTAGCTTCCAGACCAAGCTTACTTGTTGCTTAGTTCATAAGCAAAACTGACTGTCTAAAACTGTTAGCCCTGAAAATTCAAGCTGAAATCAAACTCAGCATATCATCACCATTCATAAGATTGAGAGCCTTATTTGAGCCTTAATGAGCCTTTTAGTGCAACTAGAAGTGATATTCTGTTGCCAGCTCACCAAAACTTGCACAAATATTCAAAACTTGCACGACATGCTTGTGTATGATTATGAT
>QEPC01004073.1:2647210-2657645 GCA_003113815.1 Sphenodon punctatus | reverse complement strand
TGGGGGATAATCCTGGGTGGGGATGCTTAGCCGGAGTTCGGAAGTGCGGAGCAGAAGAGGTGGGTTTTGAGGAGGGACTTGAAGGTGTGGAGGGTGGGGGCAAGGCGGACGGGGGCAGGGAGGGAGTTCCAGGCGTGTGGGGCAGCGAGGGAGAAGGAACGAAGGCGGTTGGGGGAGCAGGGGAGGTGTGGGTAACTGCTGAACTCTGATGTCCGCAGGGCCTTGGAAGCTGTATAATCAGCCTCAGATGATCCCAGGATCGCTGCCGTGTGCGAGTGAGGCACTCCGATTTCCAGCCCCGCTCTAAACTCTGATCTGACATTTACATCTGATGTATTGTCAAGTTTAAAGCGGGGCTAGAACAGGAAACTAACTATAGACAGCCAGAGCTAGGGATTCCAGGCGCACAAGTAAGCCTGCAGATCTCTTCTAAATAGGGTTGCCACCTTCCTAGATGCTTTGACCTGGAAAGGGGCAGGTAAACACTGAAGGGGTGAGACAAAGGAACTCTCCTGGCCCCTTTCAACAAAGCTACACCCATCTTTGAGTATCCCAACATCAACACTTTGCATGTGGCAGAGCCATTTCAGAAAGGAGCAGGACAGTCTCTTTGGCCCTTTTAAAATGGACCGTGGAGATGCTGCGGCCCATGGGGGATGGGTGGAGGTGGTGGTGGTGTGTATATGTGCGGCCTGGCACACAGACGCACACCCATCTCCACGCACAGAGACACCTCCATGCGTGGGAGATGGGTGGAGGTGGTGGGGTGTGGGAGCACACATGCACCCCCACCCATGGTCACATGGACACCTCCCCCTCACCCACCCAGTCACCCGTAGGGGTGGGGGCATCTCGTGTGAAAAGGACCTTTGTCCCCCCACCCCCACTGAAAACTACATAGCAGTGTCAATAGGGAAATAGGGGCTTCGCCCAGAGATGATGCAGCAAGACCCAGAGACTAAGTCAAACTGGAGGTGAACTTCTAAATATCCAAGGTTACTTATAACGCATTGGGCCCAGTCCAAACCTCATGATCACACCACATGCAATGTGCATGTAATGTGTGTAATGCACTGCACGTATTTGTCTTGGATTTGGGCTGCTGTTCTCTCTCTGAAGCTACCATATTTAGGTTTGTTGAAATAACAGAACATCATTCCTGTGTAACATTTTAAAAATATACCCATAGTTGACAGCAACCAAGGGTGAAAACAGACATGACACTGACCACCCTTTAACCACCTTTGGTGGTTATTTATGCATGCTGCAGGGCTGTATTGATGCCCTATGCAGCCCTGCAACATGCATAAATAACCACCAAGGGTGGTGAAAGGGTGGTTAGCGTCATGTCTGTTTTCACCCCAAGACAAAAAACTGCTGGTTTACATGGTAGCTAGGTTTATTTTTCCAGGCTCTTTAAGCTTCTGTGTGTTGAGATACCATACATGATTATAACCAAACTATTTGTCTCTCCTCCATTCTTACTGCTATCCAAAAAGAAAAGACTGGGTGAAAACAGACATGTATGGAATTCCGATTTAACACCACTTTAACATTTCTTAGGCATGTTGCAAGACTCTATTGGTGCCCTATGCAGCCTTGCAACAGGCATAAGAAATGTTATACTGGAGTTAAAGTGCATGTCAGTGTCTGTTTTCACCATATGAGCACAGAAATTAAAGCTCTCTCTCTTCAGGGTCAAAAAAGCAAGAAAGGATGCAAAATGAAGCACTCAAAAATAAATAGAATAAGGTAGCTCAGGCACTCAGTTGTGCTTCCTGGTAAAAATATTTTATGATGCATCTTTAATGTCAAAGGCACATATTACTTTTCTCTTAATGTAAGATGGTCATTGAATGTGACAACTTCCAGTGCTTCTTTTTAGTTGGAAGGCTTTACGCCTGGCTTATCTTACACCAAACACCATGGTGCATATAGAATTTATTTGTTTGTGGTACTCATTACTGCAATATCTGAGTGTCTTACAAACATTAATTAATTAAATTCCACAGCACCTTTGTGGGGTAGGGAAGCATTATTCCCATTTTGTAGATGGAGAATACAAAAGAGATTAAGAAAAATATAAATATATTCCATTTGGATGCCCAACTTGAGAGAGAGAAAATTAGATTTTCTGAGAACTGCTGGATGCTGAGTAGCTGTGGCATTCTAAATGAAAAATCACATTCTGGATGTCTCTCTAGATAAGACTCCCAGAGAGTGAGGAACATGATTGAGGGAGGAGGATAAATATCCAGTTTACAGTGTTACATAAGTTGATTTCAGAGGTGCTGAAGTCTCAGGGGGATCTGGAAGCATACACAGTGCTGCAAGAGTTCAGACTACAGCTTAAGTGATCAGTGGATTTTGGACTTGCAGATATTACCTACATATTTGGACCACTATCTGAATAATATCCACGGCCAAAATGGGAATTCATGTATCTGTTTATTCAAGTGTTCTATTTTGGTTGCTTCATTTACTTTATTTCATTTATTTTGGTTTGGTTGGCATGGAACAAGTAAATAGTGAGTTATTTACCCTCTCAAATAGTACTGGAACTAGGGAACACTCCGTGGAACTAACTGGCAGCAGATTTAAAACAAATAAAAGTACAATTAGCTTGTGGAACTTGGTCAAGGCCGGTAGCATAGCTAGGCCTCGTCCGCCTGGCTCCCACCCTCCACACTTTCAAGTCCCTCCTCAAAACCCACCTCTTCCGCTCCACCCTTCCTAACTCCTGCTAACCATTCCCACCCAGAATTATCCCCCCACCTGCTATCTGTAAACTCCCAACTTACTGCAACCAAGCCAAGAACGTGTACCTGAGCTCTCACATCCTCATGAATGTTGCATCCCTTGTCTCTCACTCTGTTCCCCCTTCCCTGTCTCCCCTCCCCGTCTTTAGATTGTAAGCCCTCGGGCAGGGACCGTGTCTATCTTATTCTTTGTAAAGCGCCAGGTACATTGCTTGCGCTATATAAATGCTTATAATAATAATAATAATTAATAATAAAAAAGGATTAGATAAGTTCTTGGTGGATGATGGATCCATTAATGGTTATTAGCCAAGTAGGTTGGGATATGTAACTTCTGGCTGAGCTAAGCTGGGAGTGAATAGAAGGGAATAGATCACTCCATCGTGACCTGTTGGGTACTTCACTGAAGTGACTGAGAATGGGCTTGATGGACCATTGGTCTGACCCAGTATGGCACTTCTGTTCTAATGTTCTTATGGTTATTTTGGTGACTGCAATGCACAATAGTACTAGCAGTGCCAACATGAAATAACCAGAATATCCGAAATAAGTATCTGACAAAACACAAATAAGAGTCACTATTCACTGAGTCAGGCCGCTTTTAGACGAGCGGCACGTTATTGCACATAATTTGAAACGTCTGCATGTTGTAATTACACGAGACGGAAGTGGGGCATTATGCGCATGTTATGGCGGTTGCGCATTTTTAAAGTCCGTGAATTAAATAGCTCACAATCGAGGTATTTAATTTGTGGACTTTAAAAATGCACAACCGCCATAATATGTGCATAATACCCCACTTCCATCTTGTGTAATTACAACATGCGAACATTTCAAGTTATGCGCAATCGCAATGCGCAATCTAAAAGCGGCCTTAGTTTCAATTTGGATTACACTAATCTGACTGATTTGTTCATTTGCATGAGTATTCATTTCTAGTTCAAACTGAACAACATAATTAAGCATAATACTACTCAGGACCCAATGATTACTTTGGGGGGTTTGTAAGCCTGCCAAATCTTGATGGCTTTTTATTAAGATGGTCAAGAGCTCTTCTCTGACCTTAGGACTACTTTTCCTAAAGATCATCTTGCTTCTATCACCCACAAAGAAACTAGGCCTTCTGAAAAAATNCAACATGCATAAATAACCACCAAGGGTGGTGAAAGGGTGGTTAGCGTCATGTCTGTTTTCACCCCAAGACAAAAAACTGCTGGTTTACATGGTAGCTAGGTTTATTTTTCCAGGCTCTTTAAGCTTCTGTGTGTTGAGATACCATACATGATTATAACCAAACTATTTGTCTCTCCTCCATTCTTACTGCTATACAAAAAGAAAAGACTGGGTGAAAACAGACATGCATGGAATTCCAATTTAACACCACTTTAACATTTCTTAGGCATGTTGCAAGACTCTATTGGTGCCCTTTGCAGCCTTGCAACAGGCATAAGAAATGTTATACTGGAGTTAAAGTGCATGTCAGTGTCTGTTTTCACCATATGAGCACAGAAATTAAAGCTCTCTCTCTTCAGGGTCAAAAAAGCAAGAAAGGATGCAAAATGAAGCACTCAAAAATAAATAGAATAAGGTAGCTCAGGCACTCAGTTGTGCTTCCTGGTAAAAATATTTTATGATGCATCTTTAATGTCAAAGGCACATATTACTTTTCTCTTAATGTAAGATGGTCATTGAATGTGACAACTTCCAGTGCTTCTTTTTAGTTGGAAGGCTTTACGCCTGGCTTATCTTACACCAAACACCATGGTGCATATAGAATTTATTTGTTTGTGGTACTCATTACTGCAATATCTGAGTGTCTTACAAACATTAATTAATTAAATTACACAGCACCTTTGTGGGGTAGGGAAGCATTATTCCCATTTTGTAGATGGAGAATACAAAAGAGATTAAGAAAAATATAAATATATTCCATTTGGATGCCCAACTTGAGAGAGAGAAAATTAGATTTTCTGAGAACTGCTGGATGCTGAGTAGCTGTGGCATTCTAAATGAAAAATCACATTCTGGATGTCTCTCTAGATAAGACTCCCAGAGAGTGAGGAACATGATTGAGGGAGGAGGATAAATATCCAGTTTACAGTGTTACATAAGTTGATTTCAGAGGTGCTGAAGTCTCAGGGGGATCTGGAAGCATACACAGTGCTGCAAGAGTTCAGACTACAGCTTAAGTGATCAGTGGATTTTGGACTTGCAGATATTACCTACATATTTGGACCACTATCTGAATAATATCCACGGCCAAAATGGGAATTCATGTATCTGTTTATTCAAGTGTTCTATTTTGGTTGCTTCATTTACTTTATTTCATTTATTTTGGTTTGGTTGGCATGGAACAAGTAAATAGTGAGTTATTTACCCTCTCAAATAGTACTGGAACTAGGGAACACTCCGTGGAACTAACTGGCAGCAGATTTAAAACAAATAAAAGTACAATTAGCTTGTGGAACTTGGTCAAGGCCGGTAGCATAGCTAGGCCTCGTCCGCCTGGCTCCCACCCTCCACACTTTCAAGTCCCTCCTCAAAACCCACCTCTTCCGCTCCACCCTTCCTAACTCCTGCTAACCATTCCCACCCAGAATTATCCCCCCACCTGCTATCTGTAAACTCCCAACTTACTGCAACCAAGCCAAGAACGTGTACCTGAGCTCTCACATCCTCATGAATGTTGCATCCCTTGTCTCTCACTCTGTTCCCCCTTCCCTGTCTCCCCTCCCCGTCTTTAGATTGTAAGCCCTCGGGCAGGGACCGTGTCTATCTTATTCTTTGTAAAGCGCCAGGTACATTGCTTGCGCTATATAAATGCTTATAATAATAATAATAATTAATAATAAAAAAGGATTAGATAAGTTCTTGGTGGATGATGGATCCATTAATGGTTATTAGCCAAGTAGGTTGGGATATGTAACTTCTGGCTGAGCTAAGCTGGGAGTGAATAGAAGGGAATAGATCACTCCATCGTGACCTGTTGGGTACTTCACTGAAGTGACTGAGAATGGGCTTGATGGACCATTGGTCTGACCCAGTATGGCACTTCTGTTCTAATGTTCTTATGGTTATTTTGGTGACTGCAATGCACAATAGTACTAGCAGTGCCAACATGAAATAACCAGAATATCCGAAATAAGTATCTGACAAAACACAAATAAGAGTCACTATTCACTGAGTCAGGCCGCTTTTAGACGAGCGGCACGTTATTGCACATAATTTGAAACGTCTGCATGTTGTAATTACACGAGACGGAAGTGGGGCATTATGCGCATGTTATGGCGGTTGCGCATTTTTAAAGTCCGTGAATTAAATAGCTCACAATCGAGGTATTTAATTTGTGGACTTTAAAAATGCACAACCGCCATAATATGTGCATAATACCCCACTTCCATCTTGTGTAATTACAACATGCGGACATTTCAAGTTATGCGCAATCGCAATGCGCAATCTAAAAGCGGCCTTAGTTTCAATTTGGATTACACTAATCTGACTGATTTGTTCATTTGCATGAGTATTCATTTCTAGTTCAAACTGAACAACATAATTAAGCATAATACTACTCAGGACCCAATGATTACTTTGGGGGGTTTGTAAGCCTGCCAAATCTTGATGGCTTTTTATTAAGATGGTCAAGAGCTCTTCTCTGACCTTAGGACTACTTTTCCTAAAGATCATCTTGCTTCTATCACCCACAAAGAAACTAGGCCTTCTGAAAAAATGGTGTTTTTGTTTTTTTTTTGTAAATTAGACGCTTCCACGTATGGCCCCCGACCGTCCATGCATCCAGCCACTTGTTTTAAGTTGGTGCGTGGGGAGGCGCGCTCCTGTGTCCCACACAATGGCCACCCAGTCCCCGCATGGAGCACCACCGAAAAATCTGGAGTGTTCGATGTGGGCCAGGGTGGACCGGGCTGCCTTGCTGGAAGCCACCTGAATGAAGCCCTCCCCACACACTTCCTATGCGTGGGCACCCCTCTGCCAACCCACCCACTGACCAGCTTCCGCTGCTCTTGTTTAAAAACACACATGGTCCTTTCTAATAAGAGACAAAGCTATGCAAGTCTTTTATTCTGATTTTTTCCTTAAGAATGAATGAACAGTTTCTGAGCAAACTTTTTAAACAAAAGTCCAGTCAGAGACCAAGCACGCAAGAGTTTAGCCCAAACGATGAATTTGACAAAGTATAAGCATTGAAAAAACATTAGCCAGCCTTAACAAAAAAGAGGCACTACACACACTGCTGCTAATTCTTTTGAATTGTGCTAAGTTTGGTGCTAAGAATGGTGCTAAGACTATCTTGTGGCAGATGAACTGCAGCCGCTGAAGTCATTAGATATTCATCCATCACATAAAGGTGATAATCTTACAGAACAATGAGCTGCATGATAGGATTGATGGCAGGAAATAAAGATCTGTCTCTTATCTGCACTCCCATTTTACACTGTTTTCCTATTGCGGTAATAAGTAACACTGGTTATGTATTGTATAACCCTATAGGCATCCAAATAATTTCATATTAGAAAATGTGTTTGTTTGGGTGGACGTGGAATGTGACAAGCTATACATGTGTCACACACGGCTTTCATAAGCTGCCCCCTCACGGTATGTCCTCCATTCCTCCCACTCCATTAGCTTTTACTTTCCCAGCCTGTTCAGATGCACAAGGAGAGAAGTTCTGCAGCATGTTACTCTTTATTCCCCTCCTCACTAGTTCCACCATCTTTTCCGACACCTTAGTACTGAACTGAATGAAGAACTGGAAATTAAGCAGCATCCTGAAATGTGAAAACAGAGAAAAACATTCACAAAGATGTTTTCAGATAGATAGATTTATTGCGCGTAGCCTTTGGCCATAGCGTGTTGACATCATGTAAAAATAAAATAATACAGTACAATTAATGTAACAGTGGGTATTACAGGCTCATAAAAGCGAGTCTCCTGAAGGAACAGAAATCATATATATTTGCCATATAGCGAAGACTGAGAAGCTAACATAGCAAAATATTGGCATGAACAGAATCGAAACTAACTTAACTTAGGACTACTTTTGAAAGCCAGGAAATTTTCTCTAGCTTGAGACATACAAATCAAATAGGTAGCCATAGATTTAAGAATATTTTTGTCTGCGCTATCCAACAGAAATGAAAGAATCTTTGGTTCAGAATGGCCCAGGAGTTTGTCTAGATGTTCCTTCAAATGTAAATGTCTTAAGTTGTCATAAAGGTGACAATTAAGTACCATATGCCCAACTGTCTCCACTCCCTGCCTATCAAAAGGGCAGAGCCTTGCAGCAAAGGGGGTACCCGCTAACCGTCCCTCCATCACCTGGGAGGGTAGAGCGTTACAGCGGCGGCCAAGATTAATTTTTTTTCACGTGTTGGGATCTGTACCTGCAAATAACTTGCCATCTGGCCCTGTTCGCCCAGGCCTTTGGGAGGGAGGGTGGGTAGGGAGGGGTGGTTTAACTCCCCCATCTATTTTGGTTTTATTGTATCCTAGTCCTGTTTTAATATTTTATAATATTTATGAGAATTTAAATGATTTTATTGTATTTTAATGTTTTGGAAGCCGCCCCGAGCTGCATGGCAGGAGGGGCAGGGTAAAAATCTATGAAATAAATAAATAAATCAGGGATAAAGAAGGGGTACAACGACATATGGGGCGAATCAGTAATTTTGGCCACTTCGTTTTGTCTATAGATGTCCCTAGACCTGCTTCTAATCTCTTGCATGATGTCTGGGAAGGGCTTATGGGCAAGATATTCTAGAGAAAGCCCCATGAAGATGTTTTCATTAAAATCAACCAAAGAGACAGTGATGGTACAGAGAAGTCATTAAAATACTTATTTTCTGAATATTTTTCTGTCCCTCTAATGATGCCGTAGGAATAGAACTCAATAAATCACATCTTGCCAGACAACACACACACGCACTACAGAGCCCTGATGATACTTGCGTCAGGATGACTCTTAGGTTTCCCCCACCCCTCCTTGTTACCCAGAGTGGAAATGTTTATGTCGGCTACAATCTTCCTCTCTTTGTGATTTGCCAGGAACTTGGCAGGGGCTGAAAGCAATATTAGTGAGCTTAGGCAGAGATGCTATGTGGTGGACTTAGAGGAAGTACTGAAGTCTGGTAGGACAGTGCAGGACTACATGGAGGAATGTAAACAAGGGAAATTCCCCAGAACGGTACAAATGCGCATTATTCCTAGAGTAGGAGCCTCCTTCCCCATTCTAACCCTGTGTTTTAAAGAGGTAATTCTGCACATCAACCCTTGTGTTCATGTAAATACAGCCAAGATTTAAGAGAGTAGAAGGTAGCTATCTTTAAACAAATGCTAACAAACAAACATGAGCCTATATTAGTTTCTCTCCGAAACCTACATACACTCATTATTCCTTGCTCTGAGGGACAGTATCTCAGAAATGATAGACAATTAGATTTGCTGGTTCAGTCACAGCCCTAAAGGAGACTCACGTTTCTATTAGCCATTAGTTTGCCCAGTGTAACATAAAACATTTTTACATGGACAAAAATAGCAACATAAGCAACACTGATAGAACAGCCATAAATGTGGAGAAAAGCTTTAACAAGCAATTGCAGCATGTGCTCTAAAGGCTATAAAACCCAAACACAATGTGTTTTTAAAAAAATAGCATGTTGGAGGGGTAGAAGGGGGTTAGGTTGGTATAATTTTTTGAAAATCTTGGCTTTCTGAACAGACCAGTTCTGAAATTATTATTATTTTCAGCTCTGTCATCAGTTGTACACTTTTTGAATCCCTTGAACAAGTTTTTACCTAACCTCCAAACTCAGCCCAGAATTTCCCAAACACTTGAAAAACAAAATCCTTTTTAAAAAAAACCAAAAAAAACCCTACATGTTGATCACAAATCACTTCAGTCCTGCCACGTTGTCATAAAGGGCTACCCATTATGCATGAGCTTCTTCTGGCTAGTCCTACAGGCTGCTGCTTCCACCGCTGTAGGAAATGCTGATGTACAGTCTCCTTTCCTTTCTTTCCCTATCTGCTTTACTGCACAGTGACATGGTTAATGCTGGCATTTAAAGTATCAAAATTGGCATGATTGAGATGAGGAGATCAAATCACACTCCCAAGAGTTATTCTTTCAGGCTGTCTGCAAACTTATGCAGACATTGCTTATATTGGTTACAGTTGAGGCATATTTTGAAGGTTCTCTTTGGCCCTTTAACAGCTAGAAAGAAACTTAAGGACAAAACAAACAAACCACCACCACCAAGAAACTAGAGAACTGAGTGCCTAGTTCCACCCTCCTAGCCAAACTAATGTCTTCAGTTATAAATAGAAAAGGAAAGCAGCAGCACATAACTTTTGTGAAGAAAAAAAAGAAGAGCTTGCCCCATTTTAGGAGGCCATACCTATTCATCATATAATGTTTGTGTAACCAGAGTATAAGACTCCTTTTGAAAAAAGCTGTAGCCCTTATGGCTCCTATAATTGGATGTTCATGAAAGCACGGAAGGATGTTATTAATTATTATTGACAAACATTTATATAGCGCCAGCAGTGTACCTGGCACTTTACAAAGTAATAAAATAGACAGGGTCCCTGCCCCTAGGGCTTACAATCTGAGAGACAGGAGCTGGGGGAGAGACTTAGGAAGGGGAACAGAGGGAGAGACA
>QEPC01004073.1:2631227-2644149 GCA_003113815.1 Sphenodon punctatus | reverse complement strand
TTGGGCAACACCAGTGTGACCCTACTGTCCCATCTCTCTCCCTTTACAGTGCATGACATCCGGCTGGAGTGGGAGCGGAGGCAGAACTGGGAGCTCTTCCTTGACATCCGCCGGCACCTGCATGAGCTGCTCCAGACCCAGACCCAGACGACCACATTGAGCTGGATCTGGGGAAGGCACCCACAATTCATGTGTTATCTAACCCTGATTCCCCATTCCTTCTGCAGTCAGTTAAATTAAACCATTCAGTGTTTTTGTATAATGTGCTGTCTGTGTTTTTGCCCTGGGTTTGTTCTCTCCTCAGCTGGGGAGGGGGCTCTGATGCCTATCCCTGTGGCTGCACGCCATCCCTAGGGATGGGAATTTTGGTTTCGGATAAAACCGAAAGTACCCAAAAATGGCCATTTCGGTTAATCCGAAATTTCTGTTCATTGTTCGGTTTCGGTACTATTGGATCTTTTGCACAGACTTTTTGTACTGGATTTTTAACATTGCAGTTTGTCCCCCATTGAAAAACTGCAATGTTAAAAATCCGATACAAAAATCAATGCGAAAGCTCAGATAGTACCGAAACAGAAAAAGAACCAAAATATATGAGAACCAAAACCAAAATTGACCGAAACCAAAATGTTGCCCCGAGTCCCATCCCTACCATCCACCCACCCTTACTTGGCAAGGTGTTCCCATCTCACTGAGAGGATAAGGTTGCTGGGAAGTGGCCTGCTGGCATTCCTGGGTGTGGGAGTGTGTATGGTTCTATTATCTGGTGGCCTTGGGGCATGGATACATCTGGTTGCATGTGCCTGTAGCACTGATATTTGCCTGCCATCTGCACTGGGAAGTCTTTGCTTGCTGTGGCTTTTATATGCATGCCATGGCCTGGGTCCATACACCCATCGTGCAGTTGGAGAGGTACGCAATGTGGAATGTCTGTGAAAGTGGTTACTGCATTGTAAACAAGGTTCTTTGAGACGCTCCATACATTCTTACATAGGACTTTTGTGCATGCACATCCTTCCCAACTGGCTACCTACAGCTCAGTTTCAATTTTAATTCATTCTGAGCTCACACCACCTCCAATATATAATACCCCTTCCCCCTCCTGGAACCTGCCAGTTCCTTTTAACCCCAAATTCCATTATGGGGCTGGTTGGGAGTGTTTTGTAAGAATGCATGGAGCCATCTCAAAGAACCTTGTTTACAAGGCAGTAACCTTCTCTTCTTCAAGTGGACTCCATATAGTTTTACATATGGGAATTTACCAAGCTCTGTTGGAGGTGGGTGGAATTCAACATATGACACTACATCTAGAGACTTTCCTTCTCAATTCCATTTATTGTAAAGAATCAGTTGTCAATACAGAATTTAGGACTGCATTACCTAGACAAATATTTCTCTGAGAGATCAAATCAATTGAGTAATATCTTACAAAGGTATTTAGAAAGAACAGAAGGTTGTTCCCTTGTAAACAAGGTTCTTTGAGATGTCGCCAAACATTCTCACAAATGGGTTTGCGCTTGCGCGCCCTTCTCTTTCCGGCATATACCAAGTTCACTAGTTTTAAAAAAACCACGTGACGGTCTTGAGTCACCATAGTATATAAGGTATCTTCCCGCCTAAACCCCACAGTTCCTTCCAGCCCTAAGTGAATAGGAAAATTCCTTGCAGGGTTGGAAGGGTGGGCATTTGTGAGAATGTTCGGAGCCATCTTGAAGAACCTTGTTTACAAGGGAGCAACATTCTGTTCTTCGAGTGGTTCCTCCCATTCTCACAAATGGGAGAATACCAAGCCTATAAGAAGGCGGAATTTTCTTTAACCAGGATAACACGAGATGGACCGCCACAAAACCATTTATTATCTGTATGTTGCACAATAAAGTCTCTTAACAATATGTTATTTTGTTTCAACTTTGATTTTTTAAAAAAAACAAAACAAAGGTTTTACAATAGAACTCAGAATAACCTGTCCTAGAGCCGTGTACGGTTCAGAGGAGAGGTGGAGAGCATAGTGTCTGACAAATGTGTGGGGGGAACTCCATGTTGCAGCCCTACGTATTTCTTGAGGGAAGACAATGGAAAATGCTGCTGTAGAGGCAGCCATACCCCTAATTGAATGAGCCTCAAATCAGGCGGGTGCGAAACTCTTCCCTGTTGATAAGCCAACTTTATTAAATGTACCAACCATTTTGAGATGGTTTGAGAGGAGATTCTCTGGCCCATCCTGTGCTGGGAAGGGGAGATAATCGCTTTATCAGACAATCTACACTGTCTGGTCTTATCCAAGTAAATAAGAACTGCTCTCGACATCCAAGGTATGTAACCTAGCAGATATCACGGAATCATGAAGAGGAGGGAGAAAACGGGGAGGACAATTTTTTGAGAAAGGTGAAACGGGGATACTATACTACCTTTGGTATAAAGGAGGGGTGGATAGAAATTTCAACTCTGTCTGGAAAGACCTGGAGGTAAGGCTCTTTGATGTATATCGCAGCGAATTCGCTTACTCTCCTAAGAGAAGTGACTGCAACAAAAAAGGCTGGTTTTAATGTTCAGTGGAATAAGTCAGTTTCTTCCTGTGGTTCGAATGAATGTTTCGTAATCTGGTCTAGTACCAGGTTTAGGTCCCACTGTAATAAAGGCCGTTTGTGCAGTAGGAATAGGTTAGTAAGACCCTTAAGAAATTTTAACAAGGGGATGAGCAAAAGGGTTGGGCATTAAGGCAGGGCAACATTTCTAGCTATGGCAGAAAGGTGAACTCTTATGGAAGACATAGCTAGTCCTCGTTCAGCAAGATCTAATCAATATTGGAATACTAATTCTACTGATAGCTGTTCAATTGCGATTGACCTGTCACCCAACCAGCAGGAAAAACGTTTCCACTTTGAATCCTAGGATCTTTTGGTTGATGGTTTTATGTCATTCTGCAGCACGTGTAGTCTATTAACTACAGGGTCAGGGATGGGGTTGTGTGGATTCTCCACGCATGGAGGTTCAAACGTTTCAGTTTTGGGTGAAAGATTTCTCCCTGATTCAGGGACAATAGGCTGTGGATCTGGGGGAGCGGATGAGATGCTAGTACCAGGGTTTGGAGGCTGTGGAACCAAAGCTGCCTTGGCCAAGCTGGGGAGACCAGAATTATTATTATTATAAGCATTTATATAGCACCAGCGATGTACCTGGCGCTTTACAGAGAACAAGATAGACACGGTCCCTGCCCGAGAGCTCACAATCTAAAGAAGACGGGGAGGGGAGACAGGGAAGGGGAAAGAGAGGGAGAGAATTAAATATGCTTTCTCTCTGTTTTTTTTCCAAAACTCTTGTTACGAGTGGAATAGGAGGAAAGGCATAACCCAACTGATTGTTCCAACTTATCGCAAAGGCGTCCCCCAGAGACTGGGGGTAGTGAGCTGCTCTCGTGCAGTAAAGCGTTGCATTTGGAGTTCATCCTTGTGGCAAACAGGTCTATTTTGGGTGCTCCCCGCAGAGAGATTAACTGTCTGTATACCTGGGGGGAGAGCTCCCATTCATGATGCTCCTACTGGAGTTGGCTCAGCATATCTGCCCTCGAGTTCTCTGAGCCCGCCACGAATCACCTGTAGGTACATATTATGTTTGCGGGCAAAGTGCCATATATCTTGTGCTAACTGACAAAGTTCCACTGACCTTGTCCCTCCCTGCTTGTTTATGTACCACACCATCGTCCTATTGTCGCATGCTATATTTATGATCTTGTCCTTCAGATGTCGAAAAGCTTTTAGCGATTTTGCAATAGCTATGGTCTCCAATACATTTATATGATACTGTCTCTGTTGTCTGCTCCATCTTCCCAACATGGAGAGGTCGTTTAGGTGAGCCCCCATCCAGTCAGTGATGCATCTGTCTTTAGAAATTGGGTAGGGTTAGGTTGTGCGAAAGGTCTTCCTGCTAACACAAAACCCCTCCTACTCCAAATATCGAGAGTGCTTAGAATTTCAGTCTAGTAATTCTAACTTTCTTTGTAGGGGGGTCCGTC
Source organism: Sphenodon punctatus (assembly GCA_003113815.1). Taxonomy (NCBI): domain Eukaryota; kingdom Metazoa; phylum Chordata; class Lepidosauria; order Sphenodontia; family Sphenodontidae; genus Sphenodon; species Sphenodon punctatus. The sequence continues at coordinate 2,640,137 of QEPC01004073.1, read as the reverse complement.
ATTGGATTAAACATTTTTAAAAACCATAACTGAAGGGGTCTCATGAACAACCTTGCAAAAGGTGTAGTGGCAGTTGTAGAAGCCATAAGGCCTAGGAGTCTCTGAAAAGATCTAACTCTCTGGTGTCTATGGATACGAATAGTCCTAATCAAATCCAGTATATCCTGAAACCTCTCCTGTGGAGCAAAGATCTTAGATAGAGTAGAATCAATAAAAGTGCCTACATACTCAATAAGCTGAGTAGGTGATAGGTGGGACTTCTGCATATTTATAGACAATCCCAATCTTGTACAAAGATCTAGAGTGAATTGGAGGTTAATATTTAGTGATTCTGGCGAATTAGCTAGCAGTAGCCAGTCATAAAGGTAAGGAAATATTGCAATCCCCTGCTTGCGTATATACGCTATAACAAGGGCCATTACCCTAGGGACAGATGAAAGGCCAAACGAAAGGGAACAAAATTGATAATGTTTAGAGTTATGAAAGAAATGAACAAATTGTCTGGATGAAGGGTGTTGCCTAATAAGCATCTTGTAGATCGATAACAGCATACCATTGATATTCCTGGAGATGGGGCCTTAAGTTGTCAATTGTAAGCATCTTAAACTTTTGATATGCAACAAAAAGATTAAGGAAATGCAAATCAAGGATTGGTCTATGACCTTCCCCCTTCTTATCAATCACAAAATAATTAGAATTAAGTCCGGACTTGACCTGACTGGTACGTACTAATTCTATGACATCCTTAGAATACATGTCAACAATCTCTTTATTTAATACAACTGACTGTTGAGGGGATAGTGCAACAGGTTTAAATGGTGAAACAGTAAATGGGGTAGAAGGAAATTTTACTTTGTAACCCACTGTAATTATATCTAACAGCCAGTAATCAGAATCTTATGCACTTCCAACAGGGGAGACAGTCAAATAAAGCAAACTGGAACGATATCCCCCTTTGGACTATAGGGGTCAAGTGCAGGGGGAGCGTCTGTAGTTGTCAGTGTCTTCCTCTGCCTTGTTGAGAAGAAAAGGGCTGTCTAGGCCATGTAGTTTGATGCCCGCATAACCATAGCGTTTGACGCAAACGCTCTGCGTCCAAAAACATCTATTCTTCTACTTTCCCTATCAGCAGGGGAAATGTCCTGTACATTCCTCTGGTACTTTTCTGCTGATTCAGATACCACTAGAGCGTTTGGAAGAGGGTGTCTGAAGAAAATCGAACCTTGTTCCAGTGGGAACAGGTAGAAGGACCTACTGGTGGTACAGATGGGTTGTATAGAGGCTGGAGTGTTCAATAATTTTACAGCTTCTGTCGTAATGTTTCTTAAACAATGGCAGTGTTAGTTTTGACTGTGGAGGTTTTTCCGATGCTCCTGTATGCTGGGTCGGATTCCTGCTCGGCAACTTGAATCATGTCAATCTTCAATACCTCTGCGAATCTCTTTAGTAATGCCTGAAGATCCTTGTGATCTTGGGAAGAGCTGGAGGACGTCATGCCCTGGAGCTCGTCAGATAGTGACGGGATGAGACTTTCTGCATCAGGGGATTCATAGGGCTCCTGAATTGGTGTTTCTGGCTGGACTGGGTCCTGCTGAATCGGATTTTCTGAGGTGGGTTCTGGAGTCTCAGCTAAAGTCTGACCTAGAGCAGTTTGTTGTAGACGTTGGTTTTTAATTTGACGTCTAAGCACCGCTCTTTGCCATGGCTTATGCTGTCTTTTTAAGAATTTCTCCTTCGCTTCAGCCTGAAACGTGGACAACTGAGGTCCTGACGTCGAGTACTCCGCTGTCGACTGCGCCTCGGTGACTGCTGACGTTGTGGGCCTTCCAGACATCGACTCTCAGGTCTCTCTCGACGTCGTGGTGTTTCTCGACGTTGACGCAGCGGTACTGTCAGGGGGAGACAGCCGCGCCGCCTCGGGACCCCCCGCTCCAGCACCACTCCTCCCCCAGCCCTAGCATCTCAGACCACAACTCCCCCAATGCCGCCACCGGCATCACCCGTTGCCCCAGCAACCAGCCCAGAGGACGTCAGTACGTCTGCGCTTCCGGATGCAGCAGCAGATGTGGGGTCAGGCCTGGGGCTATTTGCGGCGCTCCGCAAGGCTCTGGGCACGTTAGGAGGTGGGGCTACATGGATAAAAAGCCGGCACTGGGGCTTAGTCAGCACCGGTAATCGAAGAGAGAAGCTAGCCCCCTTCCTGAGCTAAGTTCCTTGTGCTTGTCTTCGGAGTGTGTTGGTGTATATACTTGTGGCTAAGTTTGTATAGGAGTGTGTGATTACACGTCTGTCTCCTGGTGTCCTTCCCTTCCCTGGGGTTACACAAGAGACGGAAAGAAAGGTGAGTGACTGGTGAGTGTCTGGGGTGCCCCCTCCCTGGGGTCCTGCTCGTTCGTCCCCCCCCCGCCCCCCTGGGTGTGAGTGTTGCCTCTCCTCCCTCCCTGCCTGTTGCTCCCCAGACCTTACCCTCCTTCCCTCACTTGAGAGAACCCCGTGTCCCCTTGCCCGCCACCTAGCATGAACGTGGGCATCTGGATAATAACTGTGGAACTACAAGGCTTTGGCCTGCCACTTCACTCTACGCCCTATGATGATGCGGGCTTTGTCTCTGAGACAGTATAAGCCCACACACTATCCTGACAGGTCCGTTTCCCTATACAGGAAGAACCAAAAACCTAGAGCGCTAGGAGTGACTGGGAGTGCGTGGGAGTGTGCTTCTGGTCCATTCCCCCTCCCCCACACTCACAGGTAGGTCTCAACATCGTAGATGTAGATGACGTCGTGGGTAATATTGCCAACACCAAAATGCACCAAGCCGCCATTCCTTCAAACCTGAGCTCCTTGGAGGTCTGAAGGGACGCCGAGTTTGGTGTCTGTCGACGTCATGTTTTTTGACGTCGTAGAAACTTGCAGGAGTTGTTGCAGACAGGAGATAATTTGCCTGCTCTCCTGACGTCGAAATTCCTCCTGCTCCTTGAAAAATTGCCATGGGAAACTCAACTTGTTAAATTTCATAGGAGGTAATTTTATTTTTGCCTTTGTATTCTCCTCAGCAGGGTCAGCTACCCACTGGAGTCTCAGGGGTTGAAATGGGGAGCCCGTAAAACGGGGGTCTGAGTCCTCCTCTGCATTATACAGTGGTGACATTATAGCCAGAAGAGACAAAGGTGAGTCCGGAGAGAACACACCTGTTTCAATGTCTCCATTACCTGAGGAAGACTGAGAAAAAGAGTGATCTGCCACAACGGCAGGCTCTATACCTCCTTGCTTTCTCATCCTTTTAGGGGATGGAGAGTGAGATCTCATAACCCTAGATGGTCCGGGCGCTGCGAAATCAGTCGCGGAGCGGTCAGAGAGGATAGGAGTCTCTGAAATGGTTTCCTCTGCTCCGATACTTGGCACTAGCGGGGAAAGCCTTGGGGACCGGTGCGTAGTACTTTGCTTTTGTTCACTCCTACCTTCCAATTCCCTGAGGGCAGGCAGGCGAAGCGCCCTTTTCGGAGTGTCTTTGCTTGAGGCAAAGACACTCGTGGCATTCGCTTGGGTCATGAGAGGTTCCCAGGCATACTAAGCACTGACCATGAGGGTCCTTAGTCATCATCCTGCGTCCACAAGAAAAGCATTTTTTAAAACTGTGCTTTACAGTCAACAAGTTGACTAAGAAAAAACAGCGAGCTGTGGAAATGTCGGTAAGCCATGAAGCAGTTGGAAGAAACTGTTGGGTTTAGGCAGGAAGGTACCTTATATACTATGGGGGCTCGAGACCGTCACGTGGTTTTTTCAAACTAGTGTGCTTGGTATATGCTAGTAAGAGAAGGGTGTGCAAGCGCAAAGCCATTTGTGAGAATGGGAGCAGCCACTCAGAACCACGTCACTGTGGTGCATATTCGATTTGCTAGTACACCTGCCCCTGCCAAGGATGCTCCCAGTGCTCTGGTTGAGTGAGCTCTCGCCCCCCAATGCTAGGATATGGGTTACCCATCCTGTGATAACCCATAGTTATGCATGACACTATCCACTTGGATAACTGTTGCGCTGAACTCCTTTGTCCCCTCACTGACTTTGCATAAGAGATTGAGAGCTTGTCTTCCTGACTGATTTTGTCAGTTTCAGGTAATAAATCATAAAGCATTGCTCTCCTTACATCCAGTGTATGGAGTTCTTTATCCTGGGGTGTTGCATGGAGCTTAGGGTGGTAGATTGGGAGGATAGTTTGTTGATTTAAGTGAAACTGAGATGTCATTTTAGGCTTGAAAGACGGTTGGAGGGAAATTATGACACTATTCGTATGGAACTGAAGGTACGGTGACTTTATAATAATTACATTCAGTTCACTTAACTTTCCAGTGTGTGGTTATACCCAGGAGGAAACTGAGCTTCAATAACAGATATTTCAGGGAAGCTCTGTGCATGGGTTCGAAAGGGGATCCCATCAAGGACTGTAGCACCACACTTAGATCCCAGAACAGCACTGAAGGACGTACCCATGGAAACACATTATTGATTCTCCGTAGCATCCTCTGCATTCTCGGGAGTGTGAAAACTGTTTTCCCTTGTGGCAACTTCAGAAACCTTGATATTGCTGACAAATGCACCCTTATGGTCGACATCTGTAGGCCTGACCTGGCCAATGAGAGCATATAAAACAGGGTATCATCTGCCGTGCAACTCTGAGTGGCGAGATCCCTATCCCTCAACGAGTGCATAAACCTAGCCCATTTTAAGCCCTCTATGCAAAGAACCTACAACCTAATATCTTTAGAACCCAGTTCACATCTGTAGTGTTCATAACCTCAGGTATAAATTAACCCTACATGCTGCGAGATGGAGGCTCCCTAAATTGGGTTGTAGTAATGTCCCACCCAGTTGTGTGAGCAAAACCCCTCAAAGTGGTAACTTGCAAGTTGTGTGCGCGAGGCTGCGAAGCACCGAGTACCATTGCTGGTGACGGTCAGTCTGGTGCTATCAGAATGGCATCTCATTCATCTATCATTATTTTCTCTATCACCCGTGCCAACAGCGGGAGTGGGAGAAACATATACAGTAGACAGCGCTTCCATGTACGTAGGAAGGCATCTCCTAGGGATTCTCCCCAGGCCTGATCTTGAACCATGTCTTGTACTTGCTGTTCCCCTCTGATGCAAAGAGGTTGCACTCTGGGGTACCCCAACAAATGCACAAGTCCTTGAACACCTCGTATGACGATTCCCACTCATGAATCTAGGGTACAGTGACCTACAGCATCTGCCCAGCTGTTCTGTGTTCTTGCTAGGTGAACGGCTGTAAGATGTAGGTCTCTTTCCAGCACCTATAACCATATCTCTCACTAACACATGAAGCTTCGCTTGTGGACATGGGGGGGGTGGGTAAAAATGTCATCAGGCAATACTCATGGCAATTTCATTCATGCAGGACTGGATTTTGAGCCCTGTAATCCGTGAGTGAAAATCACCATGAGAATCACCTGATATTTTTACTCCTGTGTCCATGAGTGGAGTTCCACCTGTTTCCCCACCATGCTTCGCCTGTACATTCCCCACCCCACCCAAAACATGGGTAAGCAGCCTCAGCGAATAGAACGTTAGGGTGTTTTTAAACGAGATGCAGGAAATTGCAGCTAAATACTCAAATTACCTGCATGTTTAAATGCTTCTCTTGTGAGCCCTCTGTGAAACCTCCCAGATTCTGCCCCCTAGCTCATGCATTTGGGGGGGGGGGGATACAGGGTTTTTTAACCCACAAGTTCTCCCCTTCGTGTAAAAACACCCTAATTAGAGCTGGCAGGGAACTCGAGGTCATCTAGTCCAACCCCGTGTGGATGCACGATTACAGCTACGGCATTCCTGTCAGATGGCTGTCCAGTCTCCTTTTGAAAACCTCCAGCAATGGAAAGCCTGCATTTTCCCATCTAGAAGCAAAAGTGTCTGGCAACCCTGGGTGTTTTCAGAACAGCGCCTCCCCACCCAGCAAGGGCTGGTTACCCACAGCAACCAGTGGTTAACCTAATCAGCGGGTAATGCATCTGTCTGAAAACACCCTACCTCGACTACTGATGCTAGTCGCGCTGCCCTGTGACAATCCCTCGACTCCTCTGGAAGCCAGTGCTAGAGCTCCCACGAGCTGCGGTAGCGATCCGTCTCCCGTCCGCGTGAGGCCCAGCGCCTACCTCGACTACTGATGCTAGTCGCGCTGCCCTGTGACAATCCCTCGACTCCTCTGGAAGTCAGTGCTAGAGCTCCCACGAGCTGCGGTAGCGATCCGTCTCCCGTCCGCGTGAGGCCCAGCGCCTTCCTCGGGAACAGCACCGCTGAAAGCTACCAGGAGTGACTCAACGATGCAACCCGAGGAGACCTCACTGAAATCCACGGGAGTTTTGCCATCGGCTTCACTGAAGCGAAGCTCGGCCGCAAGAGGGGCTTGCTTCCCCGCCTCACCCAGGCGAGCGGTCAGAGCCTCAGCGAGAACAGGGGACGCCATCACCCCAACGCCCAGGAAGTGCGGACTCCAAAGAGAACTGTCCTTCCCTCCGGCAGCCAATCAGATGTTTGGCCAGTGGCCCCGTGGCGGCGGTTGGCGGGGGCTCCAGCCGTTGGGAACCAATCGGGGGGAGGAGGGGCCTCGTGGGTGTCGCAGCCGACTCCGCCCCCGCATTCCGCTACTGGGGGGTTGGCAGCGCGCGAGCCGCCGCCATTTCCTCTGAGCCCCAGCGGCGGCGCAACAGCAGCATCAGCGCTGACGTGAAACCGACGCGTGGTCTCGCCCAGCCCAGTCCCCCTCCTTCCCCTGTGACGGGGGCGTCACGTACCAGGGTGAGTGCAAGAGGGGGCGGGGACAAGGACAGGCGAGTGTGCAGCTCGACCCCTCGCTGGGACACAGGCAGAGCCAAGCGGGCAAGGACTCGGCTCGGGAGAGCTAAGGGATGGATGGGGCTGAGCCACTAGAGCGCGCTGTTGGGGAGGGGCGGTGGGCGAGGCCTGCGAGGGGCGGGGCAGGGGCCGGGCTACTGGGGGGAGCGGAATAGAGGATGCGGGAAGAGAGAAGTAGAATCGGGAACGGGGGCAGGAAAAAGAAGGGTTTTCTCCCCTGGCTCTAAGCTGCTGCCCCTTTCTGTGTGTGCTCGCGGGGGGGCAGGGCGCCGTGTGCTCGCAGGCGCGCTTGGTGTACTACTTAAGGGCATAGCGGTGGGTTTTGAAATACAGCGCAGGTCTTAATTCTTGGGTTTCGGTCTCCTGTGGGGTCTCTCTCTCCTTTAACCAACCCCAATAGACGGGGGGAGTAGGAGTGTGATGCTTAGGAGTAGATCCCAGCTGTCCTGTAACTCGTTTCCTGGAGCAATAACAGGCAGCCCTAAGCCCTGTGCTTACACCGAATGCCCGCGCGCATTTCAGGGGTGATGTCGGCTGCCCTTTGCAATCCAGGGTCCCCCACCCTGAATATCCCCATTTCCAGGAGAGAGAAGGGGGGGGGGAATGGGGTGAAGACATATTGGGTGGGGAACAGCCTTGTACTTTGCCAAAGGTCTTATGTTGTCAGGCTAGGAATGGAGCTCATTTTTTATGGGTAGTAGTACTTTGTGGTAGTGGGGTGGGCTTTGAGAAAAAAGCTGGTGTTGAGAGCAAGCCCTAGGGTAAAAGTTACGTATTCTTTACGCTGGGTCCTCTGCTGTGCTCCCGGGAAGGAGTAGCTGAATAACTTCACCTTTATCATTGCAATTTTGAGAATAACGCAAGGGGAGGAAGTAGGAACAGAGCTGCTATTTTTCTTTAGTGACTTCCTCAACCTTTCCATTATGGACTTGAGTACTGTATTTCCATGAATCTCAAGACTAATGCCTTCAAGGCCCAGCATCTTAATTAAACTGGCTGGAGGAGATTGCAGTGACTTTTGAAGGACCAGATTTCCTTTGAATTGGGCTCTTGCATCCCCCTCTGAGCTCTCAAACGTTTTACTCAGGCTGCTTTTGTGGAGGAGTAGGTACATAAACCTCTTGCATATTAAGGTGTCCTTTCTGCAGACTGGATTTTGATTCTGTTTTTATGTGTTCTTAAAATCACAAAAGGCTAAGCCTGGATATGATTAATTTAGGGGACTAGGTGAACAAATTTGGCCTAAACAGTGTACTAGTTTATTATTTATATAGCACCAGCAATATGCCTGGTGCAGTAGAGTCATAACTGAGAGATACAGGTCCCTGCCCTGAGGGATAACAAAACGGGGGAATGTAGGTACAGTTATGAATTTGAGACGCTGCAGCTGCACTATACTTGTATCTTATCTTTACCACTTTATTTGCCCAATACTTATATCTTTTTAAGACTAACTTTAATTCTCTGAAGTGGAGCCTGAAAACAGAAGAATACAAAGGGAGAAGTAATACATGTAGCAGACCATATTGAACAAACAGCATATCTATGTGAAATACATAAACTGATGCTCTTAATTGGAAAAATGTAGTTGCTGCTCATTTCACATAGTTGACCCTGCACTTAACCTGAATACTGCTTCTGCCTGGTCACTGGTGTGAGAAAGTTGAAAGCAGTTTCGGGGGGGAGTGGATGTTCAAACATATAATAAAGCAGGATCTTTATTTCCCATTTCACTTACCCTTGTCAACTGAAAGCCCCTGCTTCCTGGGATAAAATCTAAAAGACTGGAAGCTGAGGAGAAGAAAACTCTTAAGACCCAGATCCTAAAAACACATAGGCTACAATCCTGAGACCATTGAATCAATGGCAAAACTTAAATTGACTTTAATGGGTAAGGATTGCACTCATACAGCCCTGTTGACTTCAATAGAACTGTTCATGTGAATAAATTCAAACATGCATGTAAGTTTTCGAAGGACGTGGACCTTAAAATGTTATTTTCCTCTGTTCAAAGATTGTGGGCTCTAGAAAAAATATTTTTTCC